>JAULCA010298020.1:1662-12860 GCA_032360845.1 Crassadoma gigantea
TTTTCATCTGAGTATTTTTCACCAGGTAATGGCTGACTTACACGAGAACCTGAAGCTATGGTGGTCGTGGATTAATGAATAGGATGACACACAGACGACCACCCCCGCTCTAACTCTTAAACGTATAAAACTAGCTGAATAATGTCATTTGCCATAAGCATGTGGGCGAGTGGCATATATAGTTATTCAGTGTGATATACAGATTCGCTGTATACGAGGGTAATTTAACAGAATGCATAACTTTGTGAAGACATTTCAGCCTGTAATTACATTTCACGAGAGAGCTTGGCATGTCTGCCGTCGCTTTTGACACGTTAAACGAAAGTCTACCTGGTGGGTTTGTACCCTACATATTCACTTGATAAACGTGGCTTAAATAATATTTTAGCATGGCATTGTCAAAAAATGGACTGGTATGATATAAATATCAAAATGACGTTTGATAACAAAATTTTTGAATTAACATATTTCGGCATGCGTGCAGTATATTGATAAATTTGTAAGGAAATGATTGTTTTTTCACAACCATGCAGACTTAAAAGTCCCAGAAATGACACACGTATAAATATAACATACATTGTATTACATTCATTTTAAGAATGAAACATACATTATATTACACACAGCGTATAAATAAAACATACATTATATTACACACAGCGTATAAATAAAACATCCATTATATTACAAACAGCATATTAATAAAGCATACATGTATATTATATTACACACAGCCTATAAATAACACACATGATATTACACACAGCGTATAAATAAAACAAACATTATATCACACACAGCGTATAAATAAAAAATACATTTTATTACACACAGCATATAAATAAAACATACATTATATTACACACAGCGTATGTATAAACGTACATTATATTTCACACAGCGTATAAATAAAAAATACATTATATTACACACAGCGTATAAATAAACAAATATCATATTACACATAGTGTATGAATAAAGCAAACAATATATTACACAAAATGTATCAGTGTGAAGTGAAAAAGATTTTTTTTTCACATCAAATTTAGAATAAAATCACACACAATGAAGGCAAAAATCAGAATTGCAGTACGTGCAGAAACTAGTTATATTACACACATTGTATGAATAAAATATATTTTACAATAAACACAGTGCATTTAGAAAATAGTGATATTACACACATTGTATAAATAAAACATATATAACAATACACACAGTGGATACAGAAAAAATAGTTTATAGAGCAAAATTTTATACACATCGCAGACAGAAAACAACCACGAGGTAAACAGAAAAAACATTATCAGGGAGCGTTCAGAAAAGACTACCTGTAAATAATATATAGAGTGTGTAGAAAACATTTATTTCCTTACACGTTATGCATTCAGAAAATATTATAATACAATTAACAAATATATTAAACACAGTGTTTACAGAAATTAATACTATTTCTAAATAAATATATTGATATGCTTGTGTGTCGTCATTATTCCCATTAAATACATTGTTGATAATGTAAAGTCTCATGACTAAAAGTAAATTCATTGATATTGATGTGTTTTGTCATTTCTCCAATTAAATCCATTAATAGTAGTGCAAAGCGCCATTACTCACGCTGAAAACATTGAGAATGATTTCGTCAACTCTCAGTAAAATAACATTTATATGAAAATTGAACCTCAGTACGCACATCCATTACACATAAAATGATACAGATTATCTGTCCTAAAATACCTTTCCCAACACGTAACTCTATAAAACAGCTTACAAGCCGTCTCGAACTGAAGGGTTAATATCTTCCCTGTCAGCGGTTAGCGTTTTAATGTTTTGGTACTATATCGCTGGCGGGAAGCTATCTAATACCTCTCGGACCAACCATTCCTATGTGTCACAATAACACACAGCAGGGGAAAGTGATGGTACTGGTGGAGTATAGGTATCGAGCTTCTTCAAACCCCGAGGAGCTGCTACATTTAATGCTTTGATACTTTTGAACTTTGTTTAACTCGGGTTTCCTCTGGCCCTGAAACCAGACTTCCACATTTTGACAGATACATCGTAGATGTCTGGCGTTGTCTGACCAGTGTACACGACGATATGAAAACTTGGATTTCTTCGAATCCGTTTGGTGGCAACGAAAATCGACTATGACACAACACATATCTCACATAAAACGATCAAATATCGCTCTTATTAACACCAACAAATGCTCAGCTCCACTCCACCAGTAGAGTCCTCAGTTTTCAATTCTTTGAATTTGTAGGTCATAGGAGTGACTAATCATTAAAAGAAGAGGGTCCGGAAATTTTATATCCGTTTTCGGTCCGGATAATTACGGTTCGTGTATTAGTCACTCCCATGATCTACAAAAAAAATGTGTTCGCTCAGATGCAAAATTTCAAAATGTCTAAGTCAGGTGTCAGGGCTAGAGGAAACCTGGGCTAAACATTATACTTTGATCTCGTTCGTACAGGTAAACGTCACGAAATGCAGTATTGGTGTGCTATGCTGTCTTTTCGAGTACTTATAACCACAAAACCAACGAAATTGTTACAACAGCTGCTATATTATAACTAAGCTGAGGTTTTCAGAGTATTGGTATACGTTTCAGTGATCGACGTTCGGTAACAGTGCCTCCCCAATAATGGTATTTAAGGTGGATGGAAAGCTTCCGGTGTCAAAACATCGATCCCATCTAACTTCCTTGCATGAAAAATCTCATTTCAAATGAACGAAAGAAACACGCTTGTTTTCGTTGGAAAGTTGGATAATATATAATCCATTTCCTATAAAAAAAGCACACGCCTATTTATATTTTAAAGGAATTTGCAGTCATACTGCAACTTCCTGAATATTCAAGCTATACATGCTAAACCGTTATCATCATGACGATTTCAAATTTTCGATTGTTTACTTTGAACATTCACGCTTTTTATACCAATAGTGGTCATATGTCGTATGTGATTTGTTTTATTCACGGGCTTGCTCGGAATACTATAATTTACGTGATCAATGTCGATTGCTGACGGACAATCTACCTTATATGTTTTTGAAAGCTGTACGTTATTGAAGACTATAGGTATGTTTTATAGTTGTCATCAATATCTCGTTGAAAAAGTCTTTATATGATACGAGTATCGTCGCTTGTTAATTTGGTCAGTCTTGTAAGTTGTGGTTTCTTTTCGCTTCCCAGGTAACGTGATGTTTTGGAAAAAGATTTTTGGCATAATTTGGGTATGATGAGTTTAATAAACCTGGTCCCCGTTAACTATGTAACAAGGCAAACACACCTGACAAACTAAGCGTCTATATGTATATTTCGAGAGTCAAGCAGTGTGTACTCAACTTTGGAATTTAGAAATTAGGTAGTGCTCATAAAGTTGATGACACTCCATGAATCATCGGCGAATGTTTAGGTGGCAATCTTTACCTTAGATATATGTTGATGTGAATAGATGAATGGCAGACAAACAATGACCTGATGGTATATAAACACCACATGGAAGCGGTCACTAGCCGTATTTAGAACATCACTTCTGGTTTCCAAATTTAATAGAACAGTTTATTTTGGGTACATCATATGTTCTGCAGTTAGATATTTCTGAAAAAACGAAAAGCTTGGGAGTGAGTCTACAGGTTCCTCATTTTTGAGAAGACGGATACAGGAGTGATAGTTAACTCAATTCAATTTTTTTATTGATTCGAAGCAAAGAGATTCGACAAAAGCGAAGTCTTATATTAAATTATCCCTCATTCTGGTTACAACAATGAACGAGGATATAAACAAACATTTGAGTTAACTCCTAAAAGGGTTGAAATGAAAAAAATACTATCCTGTTATACGAATCTTGATAAATAAATAAACAAATATACAACATTTGATGTAGCGCCCTATCTAGCTAACATAAGCCACTGTAAAGCGCTTAACAGTACATAGATATACAATAAGCATATACATTAATCAATACAATTTTATGGAATTAGCAGGAGCTGCCTTATCAGGCGCTAACTACTAGTCCTATACCACCATGCTAATATCTCCCTATGTGTGTATACATGCGTGTGTGCTGGAGATGTAATGTGTTCTGTTTGTAGTGGGACCGTGCTTCCAACGGCATCATTTATAGTGCCACCCCACTTAAATGCTACAGCACACATACCGCAACATCCACCCCAGACCAATTAAAACTCCACGTGGTTTGCTGGAGTTGTGTGGGCAGGCGAAAAACACTTTCTATACATATCCATGTTTACGCCGACTTCGGGGATCGAACCCTAGCTGGCCGCGTGGAAGGCCGGAGTGTAAACCACTCGACCAATCCGCCCATAACATGATACATGACATCAGGGGGGAATTACCATATCTGTAAACTTTTTAAAGGGTCGGAATGAACACATACTACATGGATGCACAATTGCAGGGGCAGTTACCACATCTGCAAACGCCGTTGACACTGGCGCTATAGTTTTGTGGGAGTTGTTTGGACAAGCATTTTTTTTAAATGGGCTATTGCTCCGCTAAAAAGGGTTAAATTGAAAAAAGAGTGCCTGGATGCACAACATCAGATGGTAGTAACCATATCTGAAAAATAATATTGAAATTGACCCCTTAATTCTAGAGGACATGTCCGGACAAGGAGTTTTCAATACAGGGCCGTAAAAGAATCAGAAGAAATACCTTAATCCACAATATCAGGTGTTAGTTATCATATCTGGAAACTTTCGTTGAAATTAGTCCATTGCTTAAGAAGAAGTTGTCTAGATAAACATCGTCTATGGACAGATAAACGGATAGACACGCTGATTCCAATATCCCTCCCACCCACCCCTAACTTTATTGCGGGGGGTATAATCAAATGTATACTAGTTTTATTATTGAGAATATTTTATTATTTTTATGTAATTGCATATCTATGTCTATAACACAATCTCAACCCTTAGTCATTCTCCAAAGGTAGATAACTCTGGCAGACTACATATATATGAGTTATGAGTGCTGCACATATCTTTAAATATGCATTATATAATACAGTGTTTTGGTGTGATACAAAAACAGAAAATGCATCAGTTTTTTTTCATAATAAACTTTGATAGTCAAATCTTCAGGATTATGTGAAATAAGGTATTGATCATGTTTGGCATGCTAACAAAGTACTTTACCGGTTTTATTATTGCATAAAAATTATTCTGCAGATAGAATATATATATGGACAGTTTTTCTTTTAAAGAAGTTTAAAATATAGACTACCAGTGTAACCATATGAAGGCAAGTTGACAATATTGGTTATATTTTAAAGTTTGTGAAAAATTTGCATTTTTTTCTCATTAAAGTTATCAATACGCTTACTTCATGAATACCAATATTACATATTTAGTATCAAAATAACAGTAATTTCTTACACGGTACACTTTCATTAGTCATTTTCAAAATAATATTCGCTTGCGATTTTTATTGATCACTTTGTTAGGATATTCCTGTCACTCAACCTGGTGTTATGCAAGGAGGTCCACTACGGTTATCAGTAGTAATTATCAATAATTATTTAAGCAGTTATTGATCATTTTTATGTGTCTACTTATGGTGAGAAAATAAAAGAAACCAAAGTGGGGGCCAAATGTTGACGTCACCTTTCGATGCTAAGTTTGTCTCCAGCCACTGATCTGGCTACGTGGTTTAGTATTGTTTACCATTAAGAACACCAGATATGTCTCGATTATGTTTTCTTTCCATCAGAACACAGGTATGGTCCCGTCAATGGCCGTGTTAGTTTGTCTGCTTATAAAAAACTCTTTGTTTAGCACTTATTACTTACAAGAATATTTCAGTTTTATTCAATGACGGTCAAAACACTTACATGGACAGTAAATATGTCATTTGTTTCTGATTACAAAATAACTTCTGGAAATGGTTCACGAAATAAACAGAATTGGTATTAAAAAGCTTGGATTCCCCTTCTAAAGTAAGAATACTGACGTCACACGTCTACAGAGATCCGATCGTGATGTTTTCGGACAGATATCACCCATACCATGATATTGTAGAACATGCCCATCATAAGATGGTCGTTAATTTTACATGAAATATGTCCACAGATGACATGTTCGGCGAGGCTTAGAGAACTACCAGGTGTTCACTATACCACGTGTGTTATGTTGCCAGTATAAAAAAAACATCAGTTTTACGCACACCTGTACTGCATATATGACGGTGATTTGTTTTCGCTCCTACGTTATTTACATGATAAAGAAAGTACTTAATTTTGCAGACATACTTTTCATCAGACATTACCATATTAATGGTGTATGTTCTCGTTTTACTCAGTTTTTAGTACATCTGAACAACAATACCTATATTTTGTCCAGGTTTGAGAATTTTAAAACTCGTTTTAGATTAGAATTTAACGGCCCATCGACAAACTACAGTGAAACCTCACCTAACGACCACCTCAAAATTACGACCACCCCGCTATTACGGGCACTTTTTTTCAGTCCCGTTATTTTCCGCTATATATCTTTGTATTGGTCGCTTCAGTATTACGACCACCCCGCTATTCCGTATTACGACCACTTCTTATAGTCCCAACGACCACTAATTAACGTTAATTGACCTCACAATTACGACCAAGCTCTGACCAGTGAACAAATTTCAGCTGGTGTGCAGTGAACCGCGAGCATGTAGTACTGTTCATGTGTGTCGATCTCGCCATTGTTTTCGTCACGGATTACCGACCCTTCCACCTGGTGGCGTTGCATGAAGTAAACATCATTATCGGATTAACTTGTAAATTGGTCTACCTGTGTCAGACGGAGGCGTGTCAGAGACGTGTTAATAGCGATCTATTATTTGTTAATTATGGATTGATATATCGGTAGGTATACTCTTAATCATAGTTGAAGCCCTGCACACTCAAAAGTGAGTTATATAAAATCAGCCGATATACCTTAGGTTGTACGCGAAAAAGTTGCCGAAGGTTAATTTACTGTTTTTGTAGCGTTGCTACCCTCTCTATATCGTTTAAACAATCAAACATATATATATGAAAGCTTAGTTTGAAATGTCGTTAAGAGGTTGATTTGGAAACAGATATGTATTAATGTTGTAAAAGAGTCATGCAGGATGATGGAATCACAGTTAATGTCTTATATATAGTTGAATAATGTCTCCAAGTCTTCGGAAGTGTAAATTGTTTTCATGTCTGTGACCTTGAAGTATCGCGAATGTAATTTATATGTGAACACTCTATGAAAATGTACTCAACTGTACATAGCCGCATGCGTGGCATGTAGTTAGATCATCCATGTTCAGCAGATAAGCACCAGTAGGTCCAGTACGGAGCGAAGAGAGGATTGCCTCCACTTTGCGGTCTGTCAGACTGGGCAGGCAGAGGTTGTGTATCTACAAGGCACTTTCGGGACCCGGTATAACCGTATTTTTACCTCCTTAATATGTTCAAAGGTATCTAATTGTATCACATGCACTAAAACTAAGGCAAGGGTTTGACCGAAACTGGGGTTACCAAAAGGGGTAAGGTAAATCACAAATGTAATTTACTGTTTTGCAAAATGATCTAAAACGACCAAAATAATACCTTGTCTGTCTTTTTAAACATATGTAAATTAAACAGGCATATATAAAAGAACAAAGAATGAAAAATGACAAAAATTCAAACGCCACTTACTAAAAGCTTGTTCATATAAAATGGAGGATCAAGACAGGGAGCTGTTTAAGGTCATTTTAAAATGAGGTTTTGTTTCTTCAATAATTTCCTTTCTAATTTATGTTTTGAGCTGAAATTAACAACTTTACTCATTTGAGTACACTCATAAAATGCATATTCACTACACACTTTCCTTTTTGTTTTATACTGAGTTATGGCTTCTGGACACAACCCGAACTTGGCAATTTCAAATATCTCTCAATCTAAGTGAACTGAAAGTTGCAGGACACCATCTATATGCTATAGTTATAAACTATTCATAGTTAATAATGTATATTATATACATCATGTATTTTTTGCTTAACGCCAGTGGCTGAAATGAGTTCCAGGTCCTGATTTTTTTTTTCACTTATCAAAGTTGATTAATTGTGGTGGCACATGACATTTAAACTTGTAAGTTGCAGAACACATAAAAAAGTCCTGCACCTTTTAATTCACTTATGTTTGGGAGATATTTGAACTACTTATACGTTTTTATTACACTTAAATATTTCTTTTTGCTTATCTCGAACATCCTCGGTATCCAGGGGTTACGCTAACTTTCGTTCTGTGCACTTCTGGGATACGTCGTAGCAAAATCGAAGGTTCGGTGTGCGCCACCTCCTTGTTGGTGAGACTAGAAGACAAGTTTCATCGTTTGATATACATCAAAAGAATCGCATGGTCACGTAACGGTAAAAAAATGGCAGGCATTAAAGTCAGGCGTCATTCCGTCATTCATTTCAAAGGGCAGATATTAGCCAAGCGACTGGTCATTTTTCACATGAGACCTATCAAATAGCTATCTTCATGCCTTCAATTTTGCTATGACATATTCCAGGTGTGCAGAGAGCGAAAGTGAACGTAATTACTGGATACCAAGGATGATCGCGAGAGGCCATGGTTGCTGACATATAATGAACGATCGTACGACGGGTTTAAAATCTGTACGTGGCACTTTGATATTGTTTGCTGTTGTTTTATCCATTTAAAGCTGCTCTGTCAGCATTTGCATTACCTTTTGTTCCTTTTAATCCACAAAAGAATAATTGTGTATTTCTCTGAGATACAAGATATGCGGATAGAGGTGTTTTGTACTTTTAAGGACCGACAGAGTGACAGAACGTGCGGTTGCCTTTTCAATGGTGTGTTCACCGATATAGTCATACAGCCAAGGGACAAACCTATGGCAAACGCTTACAAGGAGGCACCATCCGGTAATGGAATTGAAGTGGAGGGGTGAGCTGAGCAGCAGGCTGTTACGTTTGTACTTCTTTTTGCTATCTTACTGTAGGAACCATCAGTGTAAAGCTGTGTATGAGCAGGCAAACACAACATGTACTCCCGCAAGAAGGATTTGCATTTTTCGGGCAATGCACTCGATTTTGCAAAGTCATGAAATTCAGAATTAACGTCAGGTGTTTGTATAGTCCGTGGTGGAAATTTTATAAGTTGTATTTTATGTGACATGCATTTAAATTTATGTTGAGCTCTTACAGGGAATTGGAAATATCAAATGTTTGTATGTGTTTTAGATTCAAGGTGTTTTGGAATGGAAACTGGAATGTAGGCACATTTTGGATTTGATTTTAGTTGGGCAGCAAACTGAAAAGCCGATTTTTTTCAGTCATAAAGAGATGGTTCATTCGTTTTCACGTAAAGGGTTTTCACTAGTGTTGTTCTAAAAAAAATCAAATACTAGACGTATTCCTTGGTTAGGACTGGATCAAACATTGAACTGCTTTAAGTTGGCATTCATAGGCATAGGCAAAATGGCTAGCTCGCTCCATTGAATAACTTTTGTCCAGTGGAATTCAAATTACCTTTGAATGACAACTGAAAGCAGTTCAATACTCATATTTACCATATTTTTTAATCCGTTAATCGCATAGAAAATTCTTCTATTCAGCATTTAGCTCAAATAATGTATGTATCGCATATGCTTTGTTCAATATATAACAGCCATCGCTCAGGGCGGGTCAGTGACATCAAACGTAACAACAATGATGACGTCAACAATTATCCATGGCATTCATAGGCTAAATAAATGCAAACTGAATTCGGTTCGGTTATATAGTGGCAAAGTCGTACACTGGTAAATATATGACGATAAGAACTACATGACGACTCATAGATCATTGTGCCATAACCGAGGTTCGATTCGACAAGTGATCTTTAAAGTGCTTTGTGGATGAGGCATTTTACTTTCAAGCTATATATTTTTTTACTGAAAGTTATAGTTATTTTTGACAAATGTGCGATTTGATAGATTAGGTTGATCAATATTACAGAATGTAAAAAGTCCGAAGGGCTCGTATGAAATAATGTACATGTTCACTGTAAAATTAAATTTCTCGTCATGTTAATTTAGATTATGTTCAATTTTACTATGGGTGTTAAATAGTATGCCAGTGACATTTAGACTGCCAAGAAAGGGTCCGGCTACCGGAGTTTTCTTCTTCTTTAGAGTACAAAGGCTCCATCAATACACTGATGGTTATACCCTACCATGGCCTGAGCTGATATGTGATGCCGTAATACCCCAATGAAAACACAATTGGACGTTAGGTGTTTGATAATTGCTTTCGTTTTAGTCTATAGCTCCCCTTTACCTGGATTTTCACACCTCGACGAGTTACGTTAGGGCCCTGGGTCAGAAAAGTACTGTCGTGATAAACGTACAAATTGTCGAGGCTTACCTTATATGGCACCGTGTCCATATATATGTGGTAATTTTATATGTATCGAGTTAAGTCTATTAAAAACACCGTATACACTATTTTTAATTAATTTTTGAAAAATGTAGATAGATAAGGTTAAAGATGTAGCTTGAATATAGAAACATATTAGTTATCGCACAACGTTTATCCATCGTGCGCACAAAGGTGAGCAAGCAAATATCGACCAGTATTGTATCGTTTACACATCATGCGCACATCGGGTAATATTGTGCGTTCCAACAACAGTGTAAGTCGTACATGTTTACTGATAACTCTATGTCAAACATGTCCACTGATTTCTCTTTGTCATATGGGCGAATTGGTAGAGTGGTTAACACTCCGGCCTTCCACACAGTCGGCCGGGGTTCGATCCCCGTCGGCGTAAGCATGGATGTTAGAGAAAGTGTTTTTCTCCTGCCCACACAACTCCAACAGCCCATGTAGAGTATAAATTGGATGGGGTGGATATTGCGGTATCTGTGCTGTATCATTCAAGTGAGGTGTCACTATAAAATATGCCGTTGGAAGCACGGTCCCACTGCAAACAGAACACAGTCCTTCTCCAGCATACAGAGGCATACACACATATGGAGATATTAACCAGGTGGCATAAGACGAATAGTTAGCGCCTGATAAGGCAGCTACAGCCAAATCCTCAAAATTGTATTGCTTAATGTATATGCTAATTGTATTTATTGAACAACTATGTACTGTAAAGCGCTTTAGAGTAGCTTATGTTAGCTAGATAGGGCGCTATATCAAATGTTTTATATTATTA
>JAULCA010298131.1:0-12860 GCA_032360845.1 Crassadoma gigantea
AAAACTGTGACCCATGCCCAACCATCAGTGGCAGTGTCGTCCTAGGTCATTAGCTACTGCAAAAATACCAAACAAAAAACACATCTGGGAGCTCCTCGAAAAAAGTATACCATGTTTCAATAAAGTCAAGGATTATATCTTATGTCTAAACCTTTTTACATTGTCCTCTTCATTCATTTAAGTTCGAAACATAACTTTAGATCTGTGTCATTTTAACGCTTCAATGCCGACGACAACAATAGCAAATAGTTACAGTAATATATAATCATTTGAAGCACCCAATATAGCCGCACTCTCTCATACTTGGTTTCCCATGAAAATAATGGGCATTAATCAAAACCATGTATAATAAATACTTCTTTGTGTTCAAAACAATTAAAACACAGATGGGGCAGTCACGGTCCTACCACCGTAACGCCACGAGAGACCTATACGTAGTAATGCGATGGATTTCTACGCACAATACACTATAAAATATGTATCCATAAAATACTTAAAATAATTTATCATGTCTCCCCAGGGTGTCTTCTTACTGGTCCAGTTAACTCTTTTCACAAACAACGATTTTGTTAGCATGGAATTTAATCCTCCCAAGTTTACAAGATTTCTACACATTTTGTAAGTGTTTGTGAGATCTTGTTACCACGAGAAAGCTTATAGTGACTTTATGCTTACTATGTTAGATATGGTGTCATATTGTTGTACATTCTGTATTATACACCAGGCAATGTCCACGCGATAACAGCAGTCGTATCTATATTTCTTATATAACCCACGGGATACCGTCTGACAGAAGATACTGACAGGACGACAAGGGTCAACGGTGGTAGATATATTCAAGAGTTGTAGCATGAGGTAGTCTACAGGAGGGCTACATGGTTTATACTTGTCCCTAAAACATTTATTTCACTCGCATGTATTTCATTCGGTATTTCAGTGTCCATCGTTATTGAATACACGTTTATTATCTGCTTTAGTGTACGCGAAAAACCATATATGAAACAAATCTTCATAATTTAGGGGTCCTTACCGTATAATAAGTTTCACTACCTACAGGTGGTGAGAAGTTTAGGTAGATAGTGGACGCACCCGTCAATCACAATCTGCCTCTGCCGCTACTACCTGATTCATGAATCACCCAGCCTCCGTAGCCACGATCAACAGCAGCAGCAGCCGTGTTTCCCGCGCTATCAGACGATGCACAGTCATGACGTAGCGAGGGATGCCCAATGAAGCAATGAAAGTGACAGAGCGTGCATTTTGTGTCAATAGGCCGGAATAATAGTACGCATCTTGACAGGACGGCGTGGCGTGTTCGTGGACGATATATAACCATCCTTAATGCATTGAAAAGAGAGAGCTGCTTAACTTGTGGACATGTTTAGTGGACCATCGAGTATTTTATAGTTTGTTGACAGCTTCATTTGCTCGGAATTGCTCTCGGATAGCCAATCGTTACTATTTAAAGGGTTTAATGTCTGGAGTTGCGGTACAAGGTTTACATATATATACGTGTGTTACAGAGAGTACAACGTCCTTAAAATTTGAATAGTACAACTTTTAAATTTGTGTTACGGATTGAATACACTCTTAAAACGATTTTTTTGGCAAAAGCCAAATATATTCAAATTGTTTTCTCATTGAAAAAAAATATGACTAGACTTTTCCTCGGGGAAATTGAACTTAATGTTGGATTATATATTATCAAACGGAGTTAAGTGTCGATGTAAAGTTTCCAATTTATTACAGAGATAAAGTCATAGGATATCTCCGGGATGGTCTAGGTTGTATCTACTTGTTTTTGGATGAAATCGTATTGCCAGGATTTGCAGGGTGACAGAACAATTTTCTATTGTCGATACTTTTGGGAGTTAGGACAAGTGATTACAAGTCTCGTTGCTTGTCAGCCCTCTCTTACACCGACGCCCCTAGAGATACAAAGCCACGGAGCATTAAGACTGAAGGCCACGGGAGCCAGTATGGGATATCCCGGATGATGGATAGCTGTTTTCCCCCTCACAATAGCGTAAACATTTCGAATAAACAAGCTTTTTGTTTATATCGAGAACGAAACTGGACAAACTGGAAAGGATATTGAGCTAGTTCGACTCGTTGGTTGCTCTGATTGGGTATCCTGTTACTGACAACATCATCAGAAAACAAAGGAATATCAGTTTCCGGGTCCATCAGTGGAGGCGGTATCGTAACCTTCCAATGCATACCTAATGAGAACTAGCACGATTGACCAATCATCCAAGGTCATATGTAGCAAGTGCACGAGCTGACCCATAATTTTCTGCACGTGCATCGTGTGTTACGAAACAGGATCTCCTTCTACTTTAAGGAATTCTAGATAGCATGTGATAAAAGATTTGTTAAGTTAAAGAAGTCATTAACAAACCGCCTGGATTAATTAATTGTTGATATGAACACAGCTTTAAAGAAGCCGAAAAGTGTCAACAGTGCGTTTTAAGTTGATGGTGATGTGTGCTTTGCTGTAAGAGTACGGGTTGGTGATGACAGTGAATGTTTTAACGTGTTATAATTAAAGGTTTAATTAATAGTGTGACGCAGGGATGTTTCAATTTAAATCAAGGACATGTAACCGATTGACCGTTCACGTGAGAACCTTCCCTGTGGTCAGCTGTTACCGTAAGTAGAGACATTGACGTCCCGCATTGTACATTAAAATCTCACGTTGTACTAAATACCCTCTGATATAATTGAAAATGACACACTAAGTTATTTCCGGTAATAACATTATGAAACATCTTTCATGTCTGATTTATGCGACTGTAGGTTTTATTTGGTAAGGCCATTACCAGGCCCCCGGCCAACTATTAGCTATAATACATACGGAAAGCCAAGAATTGATATTGATACAGCCCTGTGTATCGGCAGTCCGCAGTCTCGCCAAGTGAGAGCAGTCTCGTTTGTTATCCGGCCAGCTTTACAACTTTATTATCGCCTTTAAGTCATCAAAAGGAAGGACGTCGGAATTGAGCAGTATTAATGGCCTATGTTTAGGGTTACAGTGGTTATGGCGACATCACACAAAGAAGACGTGTTTATTTTATTGGCCATATTTATGTATTACAACCGCACGTGGTCAAACGTCACGGCCAGCGTTCACGCGACTGTCATATAAAGACGCAGGCCATACTCGGACACCCGTATAAATGTCCAGACCGCTAATTAGATACAAGGCCATATATGGTACCACAGGGCTACATAGGGTGTTACAAGTGCGATATGTTTAGCATAATACTGGACACCGATTCTCTCTATAGAATAGATCTGCGGAATTAATCACCCTGGAAAATTCAATTGTGGTCCAAAACCTGACAGTGCAAGGACAATCTTGGAAATGGGAAAAATTCCTCATTTTCGATGACATTAATTTGATTCTACGACTATATTCACAGTGAATACGCGTGAGAAAAAAAGGTTCATAAGATTAGTATCACACTTAATATTTTATGTATTTGATATCAGACATTTGAAACCATCAAATACGTTTGGACGAAATAACCAATTGGACTTGATAATTCTGTTTATGAGTTATATTTAGATATATTTCAATCCAGTCGCGCTCTGTGCACTTATATAACCTCGTTACGATCGGATGACTACCAGCGTGAGTCGGAGCGGGGAGCTTGCTGATTTAATAAAACTGACGCGGCGACAGGTCAATGTCTTATGACATCATTGTGTGTAAGTTGATAATCTATGATTTTAATGACGATGTCATCCGTCTACACTGTTACCCGGAGTATATACTGGGGCCTAGTGCTGATGTCACATAATGCAGGATATCATCGGGTTTGATTGGTCGTGGTGTACCATTGTGATCTATAACACGGGCTGTGATAGAATAAAGTGATCACGTGACAGATGCCATCAGTCTAAAACTGTAATGTGCATGACTGAGGAGCAATATTTTAGTATGTTCCGAAATTTCGATTAATAGCATTCACTGTATACAAGCTAACCGACTATACGTCGATAGTCGTATAGTAGTGCTTTTTTGCGTTTGATAGGACCCCAGCGGGAAACGTTTTGTTAAAACTCTCACTTTGACAATCGCGAACTCAAAATACTAAAGTGCAATTCTATATTTGACGTGCTTTCTAATGAGCCACAACAGACTCGTTCATTTATCGTATGTGCACGGGCTGTGTGGACACGTGACATGGATATGGATATTCACATGCACAACACCTCCATGAACGGGTCTCTGATGCCCCACGAGGGGAATCCCGGAAACGGGTTGGTCCTGCTTGTTGTCAAGACGGCGGTGATGGTGGCGGTGATGTTGAGTGCCGTTCTTGGTAACTTCCTGGTGATCATGAGTGTGATTCGATTCGAAAAATTAAGGGCCACTGTGACTAATTACTTCATCTTGTCTTTGGCTGCCGCCGATCTGCTGGTGGCCGTTGTCGTCATGCCGTTCAATGCCAGCATGGAAATCACCGACAAATGGATCTTTGGCAGGACGATGTGTGACATTTTTAATTCCAACGATGTTTTGTTTAGCACGGCGTCAATTTTACATCTGTGTTGTATAAGCGTTGATCGTTATATTGCGATAATGAATCCCCTTCACTACGAAACTAAACTCACCAAACGGAGAGTAGCTTTGATGATTGCTGTCACGTGGATTTCTTCTCTCTTGATATCTTATATACCCATCCATTCTCAATTTTACACGACGGTTGAAAATCTACAGGAACTAAGTGTTAATCCCGACTCTTGTAAGTTCGTGGTAAACCGGATATACGCAGTTGTTTCGTCATCAGTCTCCTTCTGGGTACCATGTACAATTATGGTTTTCGTTTATTTTCGTATTTTCAAAGAGGCAAGAAAACAAGAGAAATATATCCGATCTGCTAGTGTGTGTTCAACTGAACTAACAAGCAACGGCGACCTGCTGATTCCCGGAAGTAAGAGTTCTCGTGATATATCGGAAAGGAAGAGACTTAAACGAGAACACAAGGCAGCCAAGACGTTAGGTATTATCATGGGTGGGTTTATTTTATGTTTTTTCCCATTTTTCTCCTGGTATTTGATCACGAGTTTATGCAGAGAAAAATGTCAATACCCTCCGTTGTTAGGGACGATCCTTTTCTGGGTGGGTTATTTCAATTCCTGTCTTAACCCTATTATCTATGCATATTGTAATCGCGAGTTTAGACAAGCGTTTAAAAAACTGCTGAATTGGGCCCATTGTTCTGACTTGAACCAAAACTCCAAGTATTGCGCAAGAAAGCGCTCTAATAGTAGTTCTAACAATAGTAAGAACGAGGAATATGTCCAAATGGTTTACGTGAAAAAAGAATGTAATTTATGTGGCACTAATGTTTGACTAAGTGACTCGGTAATATTTAACTGTTGGTACATGACTCCGACAGGTTAGTTCTAAATTAACAGGCTATCAACTTTATCTATAGCAATATAAACAGTTATTTTTAGTTTCGTTATGGGCTTGGTTTTCTATTACATTACATAATTAACGCTATCTTTAATTAAAAGGACACACGAACCTGGTGGAGTTTAAATTTGTGATCTAGGTATACTGTGATTTTATGAAAATCAAAACTTTTTTTCAATATCAAATTTCATGTGATTGCTCATACACTGGTAAATGTTAATGTACTCGTGTCTTGTCGGTGATATAGTTAGCTGGTCTTGCATTCCGAAAGTAGACAATAGACTGAATATTTCAGGTGCAATTTACAAGTTTAATGTACTTTGTTGTTTAAGGTATTTTTTTGTCTTGTGTTTTCTTTATTATTTTTTTTTAACGATGACGTAGAGCGTAGCGTAGAGTGATATATGTAGGATCGTGTACCCATAACCGCTAATACATGTAGTTCTCATTGTCCTTCTTACACATGTAACATATGCTGACCTTAGCTGACCTTAGCTGACCCGTACAGTGAAGGATCTAACGATTGTATAATTCATTCTTGAGGGAAAATCAAAATACTTTCTGTTTTCTTTAGAGTTTTAGATCTCGCTGATTCATGTCCTAAACTATCTTAACTTTAAATTTAAATGTTAATGTGTGTATTGAAATTTAAACCCATAAGGAAAAAAATCAATATCAATTTACATAGACTAACAAGACATGTTCTTGGTTTAGCCTTTATGCACTTACACATAGCGTACGTATATGACGCAAACTATGTACTTATCGCACACTGCCTTAAGCAAGTCCTGATGTATTAATTAAATGGACGTAAAATTCTTCAGATAATGCCATAAAATATAAAACCATCTAAGTTGCTAAAAATAGTGTTAGGTCCTTACGGAGAAATACATATTCGCCCTGAGAAACCCTTTCGTAGGTTAGAGTCGTGATTCCTGCTATCAACATTCTCTTTCATCATTCGTGGTTATTTCCCATTGCTTAAGTTGATGAGTTTTGGTTTAAAAAAGTGAAGTAAGACTGGGATTTCCTCATTTTTAAGCTGTGTGTCTATTTCCTAGGTAATAACCTTGCTTTACTCGATTGTTAGAAAAATGCATATTTTCATGGAAAAAATAAAAAATTATTCTTTTTCAAAAACTACAATGTGCTACAAATGATAATTTTGTGATTTAGTTTTTTTTGGAGGGGGGGACACATTGTACTTCATACAAACTAACTGTGAAACATGTATTGGATAATTGAACACGCTCTCAGTTTGTGAAGAAACCCTGACACACCATTTTATCTTAATGGCGCTAGCAAACATAATCCACTTTTAACTTTTGCATACACCTTCATATCACATCTGCGTACATCATATAAGATACGTCGTTAAAGGTCTTCTACCACGACAAGATAATGGAGAAGTCCACTGTGATTTTTCGTATAACAGTACCTCCCCTTTATTGTTACCGCTACATACACGTGTGTTTCCTTTATATCACCTCGTGACTCTTTTGGGGAAATTTGTTGCTGTATTATTTTAGTTCCTTAGATAATGTGTTTCTTTTACGAAAAAAATGATAAAGCAATATGGTCTTCTCGCTAAAACGTTTCCAGTTAAAAATTGCTACTAGAACCTCTTCCCGGAAATGATATGTAGGAACTAATGTTTTAAAGTCAGAGCGGACAGTTATTAAAGACATTCTACAAAATGCCTATTACCTATTTTTTAATCATTCTTTTTTCCTTAAAATGTATCCACTACCTATCCACAATTTAAATTTCGTCCTTATGTGCTAGTTATATCTAAGTGGTTGATATATCGATGAGACGACCTCATGCCTTATTGTCTTATCATCATAATTTTCATAATGTTTTCTCCATTATATATAATAAAAATATCTTTCAAATTTTATAAGTCCGATAATTTTTTTCCATTTTTACTTTTTGTGATGTACGGGTTAACGGAGGCTTATAACTATAATAACGACGATTTTGTTCTTTTAACAAGACACGTGTAGTCCTTTTCAGGTGATGGATAGTACAGAATTAATTTATTTCCAAATCGAAATTTAATTTTTTACATACCTGTACAGGTTAAGATCGCTTTTCGATATTTTACGTTCGTGAAATGATTGAAAGACGGGGCTGAATATGATAGTAGCATTTTGCTTTTACAGAAATCACAGTCCCCATGTAACTAGTAAAAGGTGAACGGTGCCTCGGTAAATAGTTAGACTGATACATTGAGGCTTAAACATCTCGCTCATTTACACGAATATGAAGCAATATCTTCGCAGAGGTGTCGTTCCTTCAAATTCTTTACACTTACTTACGCCTCTGTCATTAGCTGAAAAGAATTTTGCGTTATATTTAGCCTCTGATCATGTGACACTTGGTCATATGCCTTCAAACCGTACAATGTGGCGGCTTTGGACAAGATCGACTGCTAAATTATCAGCAAGTAAGTTCACCAACAGGTCACTTTTGACAATTGTCATGTATATTCAAATGTTTCGATCTGTATGTCTTCACTTACGCTCTTTATGAATCGAACATGTGCTAACAACTTGGCTTTGTTGAGCTACACTCTATTACACAATGGCGCTAACAAACATAATCCATTAGTTTTGTATTGAAAATTGTCTTAAAGCGAAATATTTTGGAGAAATGAAGTTTTACTGATTGTGTAAAACATTACTGAAATGCGTAATAGCATTAACTAAAACAGATTTTCATCCGATTGCAATGATTATTAGCATTTAGCCATTGGCATAGGTTTTAGTGAGTGTAAGGACGACAACTCCGGGTGTAAGTGATTGTAAGGAACGACAACTCTGGGTAGATCTTACATTGAAACCGTTTTAGTGAACTCCATAGGGACCAATCGTTTCCAGATTCCGTGGATTCAAATTAAAGCCACATATAAACAATGTGGTCATTTTAGAGGGTTGGTACGGTAGTTATATGTACATGCACTTTTTTCTTCGGTAGAATTATAGGTAACAACTTGTCTAAGCAAATTATTAGGTGTAAGTGAATTTAAAACAAAAGAAAACATAAATGGCATTTATAATAAAAGAAAACAGAAAAGTGTAAGAACTTCCCAACTAATAATTTGATTACGCCCAACAGAAAATCACAAATGCAACTTACTCAGGTTTCACCTGATCAATTAGTGCTGAGAGCCCCGGGATAGCGTAATTTCTGTAATAACCTAATGGACCATTCAGACATCAAACACTTTTTAAAAATATTAAAACTGAAAATCAAACCGATCATCTAATGCCATTAGACAAAAGCATGATCCTACCATTTATGGTTTTACAATTACGTGATCACGGGCCTTTCATGTATAATTTGCTTAATGTCACGGAAATCAAATATTCCAATGTGATTTTTTAAAGGTTGTCTGCAGAATTATGTTTTTTTGTGTCTCATTAACAAAACAGTATTCTTTATACTAGAATATGTATGATGTTTTTAGTTCGAACGATTATGACAATATCATAGCTTTATATTTTACCGTTTTGTATGATTGAGTTGGGAATGTTTGATAGTAAATATTACATGCACATATCACTTAGCCAGCGTATGTACAATTTATAAAATGGCAGTTTTCATTTCATTGTTTTCTGTTATTGTATACAGATAGACAACAAATACCTATTCGGCTTTTACATTGTGTCTCAATAATGAAGCTTCAGGGATGTGGGTACATGTGTGATCCGGTCCATTAGCAGGTCCCCAATGTTTTAGGTATTACATAATCATACCAATAGACCAATCGGGAACCTTCGGCACTTTCCGTAAACGAGAAACTCTCGTTTACGGAAAGTGCCGAATGTTCCCGATTGACCAATAAACTATTGTATGGGAGATCAGCAGGTCCCCAATACTATGTTTTATTTGTTACATAATCATACCAATAGACTATTGTATGGGATGTCAACAGGTCCCCAATACAATGTTTTATTCATTACATGATATTACGATCGGGACATATTCCTTAGAGATCTATAGTCTATTGTATGGGAGGAAATTGCCAGGTCGTACGCTGTTACATGCAAAAATCCCTTGGTTACATATTTTTTATGAATTTTGTTGCATCTTAATATGTGATGTGAAATATTGTATTATGATATTTAAATTTACATGTTGCTTTTTACATTAAAGATGGCGTGTAATTCGATACTATTGGTATTTACAGGTTTTGTTTTTTCGTGAGTAATACCAAACTTGAATTTTATTTTTTAGTCACCGCTAGGGTACCCAGTGAGGACTTTTAATTTCGGTTTCAGTCCCAGATTTTGACCTCTGTTGACTTGCACTGTTACGGGTGTGCTTCTGTCGGAATTACCAGGCGCTAATTACCACAGGGACCTAAACTAAGGTGTTTTAGAGTAATTTAACACGTTTGGGGGGTTGGATATCCCAGATACCGATTTCGTTTTTAAACTGGAATAACATAAAAGCTAAAGACGTTCCAAATTTCTCACAGGGATTAGATATAACCTAAAGATGTTCCGAGTATGAATATGTATTTATCGGAAAATGATCATACCGTAGAATGATGAGGTGACTTTCATGTCACTATGGATATTTCTAATTATATATATATACACACACATGAAATTACATGTCACTTTATATAAATATACACGTGTAACAAAGTGTGTCGTTGTGGTGTAGTCCGTCTGCCAACGTTTTCTTTAAGAATCCGTGTCCCGCTGCATTCTGTTTTTCATATGTGCAGTTACCTCCCTGTATATAGCTGCAGCACAGTTGGCCTAGGGCACTTCCGTTGACAATGTCAATCAATCGGTAAAACGACAGTATATTGTATAACATTCTGAGGTCTAGGGTTTAAATCTCGGTCCAGCCCCGTTGAGTTTTACGCTCCAAACACTGTTGTTGATTACAGCTTATCGTATCTTTATTGATTTTTCATGAAAGATCGTATAGTATTATATTGATGAAATATTAATCAAAGCTAGTGTAATGCCAGTTTCCAATAATAGTCACCATTTTGGCAGTGGCACGCGGATCCTTAAAAGGCACTCATGAACGTTTCGTCGAAAACTCTCTTGTCTCCTCGCTACTTCGATATGGCTAATAGCGGTGGTCAGTCAGGCCAATAGCGGTTGCCAGTCAGGCTAATAGCAGTGGTCAGTCAGGCTAATAGCGTTGGTCAGTTAGGCCAATAGCGGTGGTCATTCAGGCTAATAGCGGTGGTCAGTCAGGCCAATAGCAGTGGTCAGTTAGGCCAATAGCGGTGGTCATTCAGGCTAATAGCGGTGGTCAGTCAGGCTTATAGCTGTGGTCAGTCAGGCTAATAGCGGTGGTCAGTTCGGCCAATACCGGTGGTCAGTCAGGTCAATAGCGGTGGTCAGTCAGGCTAATAGCGGTGGTCAGCCAGGCTAATAGCGGTGGTCAGTCTGGCTAATAGCGTTGGTAAGTCAGGCCAATAGCGGTGGTCAGTCAGGCCAATAGCGGATGTCAGTCCGGCTAATAGCGGTGGTCAGTCACCGTTGTGGTTGTCATGGTGATTTAAAAGCTGTTTCGTTATCGTAAACATTTAAGAGAGCATAGCTTCATATTATAAAAAGCATCATTGGGTCAATGTTTTCCAGCGTTGTATGAATGAAGTGTGGTATCCCCACACGGACAGACGGACAGTATTTAGAGAACTACTCCTGAAAACTGGTTGTCGAATCAAAAGTTTAGCTGTATTTGATGTGAATCATACCGGTGCCAAGAAAAATCGATATTTTAGAAAATTAATTCGGTGCCCCCTGTTTGGGAGATAGGGGTCAGTAACATTTATCAGTGTGTTAGCTAAACTTTTGAAAAAACACTCCTAAAATAGGACACATTTTTCAAATGTACAGGAAGAAGCAAAATTCATAATACTTTGCCATTTTTTAAAATAAACTTAATTTATTTTACAACAATTATGAAACAATATATTCAACTTATATCAATCACTCTTGTTGGCCCGGATGTTAGCCGCGGGGTCTTTGTGTTGGAGGAAACTGGAGTACCCGGAGAAAACCCACGTGGTCGGCAGGTGACTCCATACCTTTTCACGTCCGATCGGGGAATCGAACCCCGGCCGCCTTGGTGAAAGGCAAGTGCGCTATCCACTGCACCACCCGACCACGCAGATGGTACTTTACCGTTGAACTCTAGCGGTTTATCAGCTTTACGGTTTTCTATTTCGCTGAAGAGTGCCACACCACAAAACTTACAAATTGTCCTTCATGAATAGTTATTTGGTTGATTGATGCACTTCGCGGAGGTAACTTAACCATTCACAGGTGTAACCTACAGGGTATCATATCTTGTTCACTTTAACATAAATCTCACTACAGGTGTACTTTAAAGTTAATTATATATTTTTCTTTAAAGAAAACCACATCATTATGTCATATGCTAAGTATCATTAACTTAAATCTAACATAAATCACATAAATATTTTATTTAAGGATTAACTTAAATAATTTTTTCATGTTATGGAGATATAACACAAAAAACGGAGTGTACTCTAACTAAACCGCGAAGCGGTTTATGATGAGAGTACACTCCGTTTTTTGTGTTATATCTCCATAACATGAAAAAATTATTCAAGTCACACAATCCCTGTGGAAATCCACTTTTATTGATGGACTCTTTTCTCTTAGAAATTATTACGCCGCTGTATAATCAACAAATGGCGACGTCATATTTTTACGTTATGGGCTGATAACTTAAATATTTAAGCCAATGAAAATGCTTGTTACAAGCAAGATTAAATTATAAGGTAATTACAGTAACATATAACTAACTCTAACAATAATGTCGGATATGCTGTGAAAGATAGTGTATCAAACTATGGTGGCATATTTCTGCCATCGACTTTCGTCTTGCGAGTTACTAATGTCGACATAATTTTTAAAGGTGTCAACATAATCTGAGAAGATGTCGACATAATCTATTAATATGTCGCAATGATGTATAAATAATGTCGACATATTTGTTCCTTTTCCTAGATAATTTTACCGAGATACAAAATTGTAAGAAGGTAAATCGGCTTTTTATCGTGATTATGCTTAGATGTGACATCGACTTGCCACTTATTTTTGCAAAGCAAAACAGGCAATAAGCAAATCATTCTCCAAGAAAATATCACGTGACTCAAATTGCTGATGTACAAAACGTTAATTAAGGCTTTATTGTTCTTTCACTTAATTATAAGCTAGTGGTAAACCATGTGATATTTTTTTGGAAAATGATTGGTTAACTACCCGGTTTGTTTTCCCCTGCTCTAACAGATAGAGCTACCTGGCCAACGAGAATGTAGCCAAACGGAAATTAAGGGGAGGTAACCGTTCGTGTTAGATATAGAAAATCATAAGTTATCGCCACAGTTATTTAATTCGTAATTATCTTTTTTTAAACAGGG
>JAULCA010298353.1:0-12858 GCA_032360845.1 Crassadoma gigantea
CAGTCAAATACTTCAGACTTGTTGTGGAAAGAATCGCCTCAATATAAACCCGTTTGTTTTCATTACGTTGTTTGTCCAGTGAAAGCGTTCATGCAAATAATGTACGCGCTTCATTTCCGGTGATATCACAAACGTTCAGTAAGTAATTCCTGTGTTTCCAGATATTTGGTTGCCGCCCACGCAATCAGTCTCAGAACAAATACATTAACCTTGAGTATTCACATTTAAACATTCAAAATAGAAATTACGACGGTTTGCAATAACGGATGTTTGTTTTGTCTGTGATACTAATACTTCTAGACCTCTTCCTAAAATAAAACAGCAATCCTTTACAAAACTCAAGTACCTTCGATATTCTAATCGACGGACGACTATCAGAGCAAATTGGTCAGAAGTTCGAAGGGTAGTCTTCCAAGGTGATGCATCTTTTTATTTAGGTGATACGAATGAAATACATGTATGTTGGCGTGTATGTTTGTGCATGTCAGAAAGAAGATTTTTTGACAAGTTTATAACTTATAAAATCTGTGAATAATAAACAAATTAAAACAAAAATTAAGAAAAACAATTGTCAGATATAGCATATGAAGCAAAACCATGTTTTGGTTATTGTATTCTACTGCAAAGTGACAAGTTGTACGTTTTGTATACGCTTTTACAAAAAATTATCTGTTGAAATGTGGCACCACTGTCCTCACAAACAGAAACGCAACTCAGGCATAATAGTAACAATGTAAATGTCATCATCGCTAAAATCATGTTTCAATGTTAATTAAATATACTTCATACATATTATTGTTCGGGGACTCTATTACATCACATTTATATCCGGACGTCGGCTCAACATTAAACCAAAATATAAAGCCTTTTTTTATAGGCAATCGGTTAACCACCTTGTAACAGACTTATTTAACCATCGCGTCGTACAATTTTCCTGTTTAGAAGTTGTCATTTATATGATCTGTTATTGTTATCCTAATTCAATTCAGAAGTTAAATGTAACCATTTGCTAAACGTATCTTAATTGTGTATCTCTGGTGTTCTCTTGTTCTGTACAGTAAAAAGAACAGTTTTTTTAGTAGATAACATAGCTTTTGTCCTCAGTCAGCCCTGTGAGCAGAATGAGCTATGGTCATCTATGCACGAATGCATATTTCTAACTTATTACACAAATACAGGTAGGATTACTATATTTGGAAATGTACACGTTTTTCATGCATGTCCAAATACTGATGTAGTGAATCTTCGGTATTTACAAATCAGTCCAGCTTGGTCATATGAAGTGAGAACGTGATGCTCAGGAGGCGACCGATATCATTTTTAACATCATTTTAGAAGACATTTAATATAAAGACATTTTAATTAACACAACAAATTCAACAGAGAATAAAAGCGAAAGTTTACTGAAAAGGCACTATAATATCATGCATCATGAAAAAAAAGCAGGGAAAAATTCCAAACCAGAGGGAAAATCAATCAAAACATCAAATATCAGTTAAAGCAACACTGATGGCAGTTATATCATGTCAGGAGATGTCTGTTGGATTAATTCTACCTCCAAGTATGGATCAGTGTGTGTGAATATTTATTAGATTGTTCTTGAAAACAAAATTTGTGTTTTTTATGTTATCAGTATTCATATCTTGATATGATTATTGGATGACCGTATTCCCTCTTCTAAGTTTTACACCATTCTGTTAGATTAATTTATTCTCAAAGACATTTCTGCTTAATAAAATTCAACAGTGATATGGACAGCTGGATTATTTCTAGATCAAATATTACTGTCCGAGATGTTTCAAAGGTTTATATTGTATTGTTAATTTTCATCACATTTAAATGTACATATACACAGTAAAGCCATACGTTGTTATATATAATTAAACGTGGATTTCTTCTAAAATCTGCTTGTGCTTAGAATTACTTTCGTTACCTGTAAAAGTATATTAATAGGCCAGAAGCTATCCATTATTAAACACAATAGTGGACAGTTATAGGTTCTTCATTGTATATTCTACTAAACAATGTACAATGATAACAAAGGATGATGTTATAACTGTGTTTTAAATGAAGTTTTGGTCTGAGTCACAGCAATCTTTGACACAAAAAGAAATAATAGGTACAAATGTACATGTATCTTTCAGCCCTTAAACAAAGACTGATGAAATGGGGAATAGAAAGTACATTCGATCTTCCAAAGCTGATTGTTGATGCGTGTAATGCAAGCGACACATGTGGAGGAAGTTGAGCAGGCAATCTTCAGTAGAGGTAGTGAAAATACATTCATTGGATTGAAATCCTTGGTAAGCTGGAAAAACCTGTAGTAGACAGTGTAGTTTAGCTGCTGTATACATAAAACATTGTATACATCTTACTGTCATATGGAACAAACGCTTTGTAGTTTATCTGAAAATGTTATAGTTACAATGACAAAGTGTTTTCCAAAAGATTACTTCTGCATAAAATAAAGCAGGTTCATTCTCAACAATTCCTTTAGTACTATTTATTAGAAATAAGTTCATGTACTTTTGTCGGAATATTCTTCCCTCTTACATTGAGCACATGTGTATCACGTAAACAAGACATAGCTAGAATCAGCTTGATATTTACTGATCAAACCAGCGGATCGAGACAAAGATGGGCTCCGCCACTTTGGTCCCTTTAACTTCCTGGTAACGGGACGGAATTATTCCGGAAACCGAGTGCGCACTGTGTTTCCCAGGACAGCAACGAACCACGTTACGACAGAACAGCACGTTGTGTCGAAATTTTGATTTCATCCAAAAGTAAATAAGTGGATTGACTCCCGAATTGCTGAACGCTAGCCAATGAGCAGTCAGCCACAACACATGTACGTAATTGTAGTCAAAAATTGATTGGTCGACGTCTCCTATGATTGTAAGCACATGTAATGGTAACCATAGCACCAGGTAAGCTACCACAACTACAATGATCATTTTAATTGTCTGAAATACAAACAGAAAGTCTAATTTAGTATACAAAAGTTAACTCCAGTTTTGTTAACAGACATTCCATAGCAATAAAATTATTAGGTTTCCTTTACAATACTGTATGTTACACCATAATAAAACGCATGTAAAAAGCATGCCAAATGCTTCTCAAATTATGTGAAATTGCTACCATTTACGGAAATATGAACTTGATAAATAGCCAGCAAAGTGTTTTGCAAGGGACTATGCAACTTACAGTATGGATACAAATTCAGATTTATTCGATGTAATTCTGTTAAAAAAGTTTTGATATGTAGGAGTTATAATCTAACATTTTCCGATCGCAATAAGAAGCTATGCAGTCACCAGGTGTAATTCAATTTACCTTATTTTTAGACGTAGCGAGGCGTTTATCTCTGCGTATATTGGCTTCTCCCGGAATTTGCTTCACCCAGATGATCACTCCGATGTGGATGTAGGACACTGCTATGATGACCAATGGGATGAAGTACTGGATCATCATGATACAGATACCGTAGATAGTTCGGACGTTGTCATGGGGCCATATCTCCACACAGAGCCCTTTGGACCCAGGCTCATACGGCATGTATTCGATGTGTGAATATAGAAATGTGGGAAGTGAGATCGCACAGGACAGGATACATATAAAAACGACCAGTAACTTTGCCCTACACTTTGTAAGTAGGTGTGACCTCAGAGGTTTTGTGGTAACGTGATACATGTCACATGTCATAGCCATAAGCATAAACGATCTCATTAACACACTTGTAATTTGCAAGAATCCTATGAGGGGGCAAAGAAACCCCCAGAAAGGCCAATGATGAAAAATCAGATTACTTAGGAGAGAGAACGGAACACATATTACAGTCGTAATTATATCTGTTACTGCGAGGCTAACGATAAAAAAATTGGTCACTGCACGGACACTGTGCAACCTCACAGTTTTGTAACAAATCATTCCATTTCCTAGAAGCGCAAAGAAACATGTGACGCCGTATAACCCAAGTAACAGAAATCGGAATTCATCGGGAATACCGTACGTGACATTGGTCAGGGAAGAATTTGAACTTGCATTCATCCTGTTGATATGTTTTGGTGATTCCTCTAATAGTTTAGTTGTAAAAGTATAATTTGTATAGGGATAATGGTAAAATGTTTGACATGTCTTAAATTATACGCTAAGACGAACCGAATCCGCTGTGATGAGTATTTCATAAATATTACTTTCATAAGATTTAAACAATCTAGTAATTTTCCTTGTTAAATGAGTGTTGTCCTGGACGACACAAGAAATCCAAAGTCGATCTAGTTTTGCAAATTCTTTATATAGTATTTTAGGGCCGGTATTTATTCTGAAAAACAAAACAAAAACATATTCTTAAAGACTTTAACATTATTATTTCGATGTCACATATTCAAGCAGTAAAAGATTAAAATACTCTCTAATCTTATATATAATTTGTGCAATAGAATATGCATTTACTGTAGCATACCTTCATTACTGCAATAAGAAAAATGTATTATTTATCGGCAGCATGATCAAATGAAAAAGTCTCGTGAACTGAAAAAACCGTGGATTTAAATGATTTCATCTGAATATAAAAAATAACTTTATAAGTTTAAGATATCCAAGACTCCATCAACTATATAAAGGCTGGATACAGGATGTTTCCATGTTGTTTCCGTGAATTCCTCACCTGTAAACAAAACGCCTACCGCCTGTGTCCATGTATCTATGACTTCCTTACCCGTAGAAAAAACGCCTACTGCCTGTGTCCATGTATCTATGACTTCCTTACCCGTAGAAAAAACGCCTACTGCCTGTGTCCATGTATCTATGACTTCCTTGCCCGTAGAAAAAACGCCTACTGCTTGTGTCCATGTATCTATGACTTCCTCACCTGTAATCAAAACTCCTACTGCCTGTTTCCATGTATCTATGACTTCCTTACCCGTTGAAAAAACGCCTACTGCCTGTGTCCATGTATCCATGACTTCCTCACCTGTAAACAAACCGCCTACTGCCTGTGTCCATGTATCTATGACTTCTTCACACGTAGAGAGACTACTTACAGCGCATATCCACGTCTTCTTGACTTGAAGAAAAATGCAAAATATGAGTGTCCATGTATTCACGACTTGTTCGATAGAAAGACTGCCAGCGCTTTGCCTTGTGTTTGGTGCCCGTAAATAGCCTATTAACGCTTTTTACTTCAGAGTCATATATGATAACGACTACAGCTATTCAAGCTTTAACTTTTTGCGTTAATGAATTGCAGGCTTTGTTCTGAGAAATCTCATTAAAGAGAGGACACACTCTAAGCTGTGTAGGTGATTTTCACATTAACAGGACCACCACGAATGATTCTTCAGTTTCGACAAAGGAGAACTACTAAATAATTTTGTAAGGTGCACTGAAAATATACAGGTGTGTTCACACATTTATTTGATATTGGTTAAGATTGACTTTACTTGATTTTAGCAGGATTCATTATGACGTACGTGACCTAAACTATTTCTTCTGAAAATGTCTTTTCCATCGGGGAAGGGTAGGCGAGATGATTACTTCTGAAGTGGGGATATAAATGACGCCATTCCTTGTGTGCTGGTGTTTCTCCCAGTTTGTTGACGTGGTGATACTTTGTTGTCGCACTTTATCATTTTACATTTAACCATGGCATGGACTGTATTACATAGGTATGGTAACATAACAGATAGGTATCACTGTAAAAGATAAAAGCTGAATATTCAGCTGCCGTGGTCCGTGTCCAGATCACCTGTAATTCAGTGGCGACCAGTGTTCTCTCAGTGTCAACATATTTAACCACAGTAGGCAGGTTTAAAAAAACAATGGCAAGTCAATTATATACTATTTTATACAAGGGCTGTATTTTCACCTAAATATTAACCCGAGATGTACCTGTGTTTCATGCTACACATTTTCTTAGAAAAAGTTTGCTTCGATATATCTGGTAAAATCATAAAATGTAACATCTTCTAAGCACTGAAAAGAGTCTCTGTATTTTGAAGAAAAAAAAACAAAACGTTTGAAATAACAGTAGAATATGCTTCATTATTATTTTATTTGATAAAGCTATACTTTAAAGCCGAAAGGTTTTATTTACTAGATTTCCTTTCAACTCTAATAACACTTTCATATGGAAAGAAACATAAGAAACGTTCTAAGGATAAAGAAATGCTTATGTGCATGAGAGTATTGTCAATACTCACATGAAAAGCGTAGTGTCTTGAAATGATTCTTATCCATACATACATATTTCCGTTTACTCCCAAAGTTATCAACCTCCTTAAATAGCATGTCTTCATTTGAATCCCTACGGTACTAATAAATACTTTTAGATTTGGATTCCTCGGCAAATAACAAAAATCTTAGCGTGCTTTTAAGTTTGAATCAGTTGTGCTGTATAATTAAATTATGTATCTGCAACTGAAAGATCAGTTCAATTAATATTTAAACTTAAGAAAATTAAAAAGTCAACAAAGTATATATGTATATTCATATTGATAAAATTGCAGGTAAGTTTCACAGGTAGCTACAGATTCACTTGTTGAAACGCAAACACGTTTTAAAAAAAAGACTAACCCTATCATAACAAGTTTCCTCATTCAGTGTATAAACAGATGCGTCAAGGCGGATCTGACGTCATTGAAGTTGTTTTTGGTTCATAAGACAACATATAAAAAGAACAATGCGCTTGACACTGGTGTTTTTAATTCTCATTCAGAGCGATGTTATAAATAACGAACATAATATTTAATACCAGGGACAAGTAGTTAATGACATTCCTTCGCTTTAAATCCACAATTGTCACATAGACGCTTTTGAAGATCTTGTAAACACGCGTATAACCGACAAAGAAAACAGAAATAATTGAAATCTTATTCAGCACTTGTCTAGTCAACAACTATGATATTACCACTCAATTAGTGAGAACCATATACTATTGTATGGCCGTTGACGTAATGTCTAATATATTTAGCAGGAAGAAGACCATCAACATGGGAATATATATATAAAACTGAACAGAAGTCAGTTTCATCATAAACAAATCCTTTGAGTAAGTGAATTTAATTCCATAGCAAAAGCCAACAGAGGTGTCGTACTTACAGGTGTTTAGATGGATGGCCCTGTAACATAACAAAACTAACTAGTAAGCCCATTAGTTTTGTAGGATTTTTGATACAGTGGTGTCAAAATAGTAATATTTTTGTGTTTCCAATGTACTTGTCCGACTCCGTTCAAAATTGAAATATATACAAAAAAAAATAATGATTATAAAAATTAACAAAATGACTACTACTTTAGATAGTATTCCCGTGTTCTCCTCAGAATGTATCATCGATTTAATCCTATCTATGAAATAAGAGTACTTTACTACTACTACTTATATAATTCATTAGCAGTATATCACAACCAAATGGAAATAAAGAAAATAAAGAAGCGTTGATTGTAAACACATGAGGAACGCATACATACGTTCTGTTCTGACAACAGAGTGAATAAAGCTATACACGGAATAACGTATTCTAGTGAGAAAGGCAAGTCACTTTAGATTTTGTCACCAGAAATTCCTTTGATGGATCAAATGTTTACATATCCATATTTGAAGCTATCTATGTTTTCTCGATTTGGTCGTTCTTTATGCGTAAAGGTACGAGTATATGATATGCTCATAAGGAACTTCAATAGTTTGAATTGGTGATTGTATCTATATTTACAAACACAGGAACTTAATATTTTGATCTCATACAACTAACTATGCATGTAACACTTTAGTTTTATAATCCTGTATTCTAAAGCTTGATGCTGTTCTTTATCTAGTCTGAATTGGAAAGCATTGCCCTATTTCTCTTGTCCCTCCCCACATGATAAACGAATATGTTATCCAATAATTGACATGAGAGAAAATCACGTATAAATAAGGCCTCCATATCAAGTTACCTTTTTTAACATTTTTAAACATGTACTTTATGTGTTGAAATTGGCGTTGTTTAGCTGTATAAAGATTACTACTAGATAACAGATGTTTCAGTTGGTCATCTAGAAATTACATATAAAATTGGAAAGAGATCAATATGGTAAAATTTCGCAATTGTCCAACGTACATGAGTTGCACACTAAACTTCCCTTTAGAATGTTACAATGTTATTCACTGCTCATTAAATGTCAAATGTAACATGGCTTTGTATATGTATTGTATGTTCCGCTCATTAATCCTGCACGGAAAGAGAATATAGTCAGCCTGGCTATCTCATTGGCAATGATAGAAAGGTCACATCACACCAGTATGGTTCGTTTTACACAATCAATGTCAAACTAAAGTGCAGCCATGCTGATTTAAAGCTCTGAGCCTAAATCACAATAAATAAATCAAGACAAATGAGGATTGATAAGATGCTGTGTTAGGTGATCGAAGAACTCAAAGTGGACATGAATTACTCAGCAGGCGTATCCCATACAACAACTTTCAATGATAACTCAACCCCTGTTAAAGTAGATGACGGTCAATTTATTGAATATCATATATATATTACACAGCTTGACACGCGTAAATTGCGTAAATTGGACATCAGTTGCTCTCATCAACATCTGTTGTTTCGATATTCTTTTGATAAAAAATACATTATTCAACATCAGATATGAAAGTCAACACAAAATTCACATTTTTGTTTTCATTTGCTTTAATGAATGAAAGCTTGTCGACCCCATTATCATTCTGAGTCCATTCTACAGATTAACAGAAAATAGTGTTTCTGTTACAAGCATAACTGACCATGTATATTTGCGTAAAAATTGTATGTTTGAATATTGTGCTCTTTAATACAAAGCCAGTGGAATAGAATGATTATATGTCTTTTTCTGATATAACGCTTGTGAAAAGTATTGGGAGTCTCTAATCACACATATTTTTAAACCAGTTATGATGTCATTTCGAGAGACTATCTAAATTTCTAAGAGGTTTATGAATTTTTAAATAATTTCAATTTCGAATGAAAACAAAGATACTGCTTGGTACCCCTCACTCCATTGCTCTCATTTTCACCAACATAACCAACGTAGTTCACAGCGTTTCACAGTTTGTATTTATATAAGCTAGATGATAATGCATTTGTTCTTTACATCGCAGTTAGATCGACATAACTCATTTTGACCTTTTATTTCTGAACTACATATGTTATTTTGATTTAAGAATAATGAGGATCAAGTTTAAGAAAGAAAAATAAATCATTTTTCACGTTACTATTACACATTTGTAAATCACTATCCACCAACAAGTCACGTCAAATAGAATCAATCCTGCGATTTTTACCTTCGTAATTATAATTGATTAATGATCATGTCACATATGACGATATCTGTTTGACGAACGGGTTTAGTTTTATTTTGCCGTATTATATAAATAAACATATATATATAGCACGAATTTATCAGTTGTATTTATAGTACTATTCGATCGCTGACGGAGAACTGAGATAAACCATGACGAATCACAGGTTGATGACAGCTTGGCCGTTCTAACCACCCTGTTTTTTGTACACGTGCGTCTGATGTCACATGTCACTTATCTTACCTTGTCTTTTCTAAGGTAATTGTTCTTAATATAGGTGTTACCTCGCTTTGGTCAGTGGTCAGTCCAGGTGTCTTTATTACATTTTTTGGCGTGGTTTTCAGCATTCAGTCATATACAGATCTTATAGGGTTGACGTATTTTATATTTAAGAGTTTCAGGTCTTCAAGTCTTTCTCCAGATCTAGTACGTACTAAAAATATATGCAACAAAGTCTTATTCTATGATTGGTTTATCTTTAACTATTATGTTAATATGAATTTGATTAAAATAGCATTACTTATCGAGTGAAATTGTACGTCTTTATAAGACGATAAGAATATTGATTCCGCGTACATTTATATTTAATCAAAACATAGATATAGCTCTTTTAAAAGTACTGCATGCTTGTATCGATATGTAAACTGATTTACTTGTATCTTTTACAGAGTTGCCGATAGAAAACAGATACAGATAAACATCTTCATTTTGTGTAGTTGAGATAGGTATTTTAATATTGTATATAATAATGTAAACAAGTGTTATATTATAAGATAGACTGCATCCAACATATGTATAAATTATTCTACTATTGTTTATGATAAAATCAGACATTGTAAAGTTCAACTCTTATTCCGATTTTAAATAAATATTGAGTATGAACATATTCAATATGTATGCGCTGTGTTTCATTATTTAATTAATTGTATTGTCTTTTGTGGGCATTTCTTTGTTCTCTACATATTTTGGAAATAAACATTATGTGAACCAATAAATCTGCGTCGTCTTTTTACTTAACTTTTCCTTTGATTTGAAGAACAATAAAAGACACATTTTGTACTTCGATTGAGGGACAATTAAAATGACACCATCGATTTGTGAACATTAAAATGACACCATCGATTTGTGAACATTAAAATGACACAATCGATTTGTTACATTAAAATGACACCATCGATTTGTAAACATTAAAATGACACCATCGATTTGTGAACATTAAAATGACACCATCGATTTGTGAACATTAAAATGACACCATCGATTTGTGAACATTAAACATTACATATTCCGTACTTCGTTTAGTGATCTGTCTTTCTTTAAAATAAATTGAACACTTTCAAGAATGCATCACGGAATTGATCAGAATATTTGCAAGATGGCGTCGTTACTTACTATAACAAACACGTGTAACTGTATATCTGTACATCAAAACATACTAAATATTGAATTATTTTACAATGCTCATTGTATGCCCTTTTACTTGCTGGTACCCATCGATAACACTACACATTTAAAGGTTACACATTCATCAAGCCGCGTTTTATTAACTATGTTCACAAGTTTCTTTTTCAAAGCCCCGTTTCGTAGGTCGTAAAATCAACGATGCAACTGGATAAAAATAAATCAAGATACTGATGGAGTCAGTTGAAGACTACACATTTACTTGTATGCTTGAAACAGATCACAAGAATGTATTTCTCGACCTTGATGTCCTAACCACACTTAACGATCTGCACGATAGGTATATATGTTTGAGTGAAGATACAACAACGGATATTTCTTTGGCCACATTGATTTACATATCCTTCTGGGATTGCAATAAAAACAATCACACAGACTTTCCAACTTTCTCGATCTTTATTTATGACATGACGACAACCAAAAGGGGCATCATATTACTAAGTTGTGGGTGGTCGGGTGGTGCAGTGGATGGCGTACTTGCCTTTCACCAAGGCGGTCAGGGTTCGATTCCCCGATCGGACGTGAAAAGGTTTAGGGTCACCTGCCCGACCACGTGGGTTTTCTCCGGGTACTCGGTTTCCTCCTACACTAAGACCCCCCATGCGCGCTTACATCCGGGTCAACAAAAGTGATTGATATAAGTTGAACTGACTTGTTTCATGTTATTTTAAAAATTAATAGAGTTTATATTTATATTACTAGGTTGTAAGATAAGCAGGACGATTTCGACTTCCCTTTTTTATTAATCTTCCTTTTCTTGATATGAGTATTTCTAATTCCCATACCGGTGTTTACAGGTCAAGCAGATGTTGTTGATAAAGCAGAAGAATTAATATATCTTTGTACTTTGCTGTGTTAATCAAGCCTCGTTTGATCATGTGTTTTTTTCCTGGTCTTCGTTTTCCAAAGATTAGCCGAAACCCTATGCGTTCGAGACCCCTTTTGATAGGATATATAATGAATGAGTCGCTGTTGCTAGTTCTAGCCATCTTTTAGTAGACAGTGTTCACCAGGCCGCGTTTGTGGAAGTGTATTGTAATCTCGTATCATAGGAAACACTCATTGAGTCCTATTTGGTATGGTATATTCATGAGATTTCGCATAGTTTTTGAACAAAAAGAAATAAAAGGCGTCGAAAGGATTTAAAAAGTCTACTCATTACCAATAACGTTAAACTAGTTCTATCCAATCTAATGGCATCCGATTGTATATCGCATTAGGGTAAGCCATTTCCTCAGATTAAATACTTATGTTATCAACAGATTCTCCAAAACAATGGAAATGGCATATTACGCTCCAATACCACATTATATTTGGTGCAATTATGTGAAATATCATTTATCATTTCATTCCAAACATACATTTTTTTAATCACATAATATCAGCAATATTCTTTCTTAAAAGATGAGTTTGGTATTTCAGCCATTACTCTGCCCGATCAGAAGTAATGACTGTAGAATAAAGATTAACTAAACAAATACATGCATAACGAACATCAGTCTTTTGTGTGTAAAAAAGACAGCAGGACAAACCAAGTCAGATTTTTATACCATAACTCCAAGCCATTTTGTTATACCATCACTCCAAGCCAGATTGTTATACTCTCACTTTAAGCCAGATTGTTATACTATTACTCCAAGCCAGATTGTTATACTATCACTTCAAGCCAGTTTTTTATACCATCACTCCAAGCCACAGTGTTATACCATCACTCCAAGCCAGATTGTTATACTATCACTCCAAGCCAGATTGTTATACTATCACTCCAAGCAAGATTGTTATACTATCACTTCAAGCCAGATTGTTATACTATCACTCAAAGCCAGATTATTATACTATCACTCCAAGCCAGATTGTTATACTATCACTTCAAGCCACGTTGTTATACCATCACTCCAAGCCACATTGTAATACTATCACTCCAAGCCAAATTGTTATACCATCACTCCAAGCCAGATTGTTATACCAGCACTCCAAGCAAGATTGTTCTTCTATCATTTCAAGCCAGATTGTTATACTATCACTTCAAGCCAGATTGTTATACTATCACTTCAAGCCAGATTGTTATACTATCA
>JAULCA010298464.1:0-12856 GCA_032360845.1 Crassadoma gigantea
AAAAGCCTTCCTCACAGGGGCGAACGCTCAACTTATGGCCAAAAGTGAGGCATTGTCAAGGGAGACATTAGGAAGAATAATGTTGTTTAGAAAGAAGAGAACAGATAACATCCCATACTTAGTCGCCTCTTACGATCATGCAATGGGGGCAGCAGGTACAATTCTTACGCCCTACCTACAGGGATGTTCATGTTCTCGCTCGCCTCCGTACCTATGAAACAGAAAGAGTTGATATTTGGCACACACATAGCATGTATGTTGGGCTGCATACAGAGTTCAGCTTGTTGACCTTGACCTTTATTCAAGGTCACAGGGGTCAAATGATAAAAAAAAAAAAATTTCAAAATTCTTCAAAACTTTATTTTTTACACCACATTTAATTTTTTTTATCCTAATAAGGAGATTTACAAAGTTTCAAGGTCAATGAATCTTGATGCATGTCAATAAACAAGTGAAAACCTACAAAATAGGTTTGTTAGAGAATGGAAATAAAGGGAAGCGAAGAGAAACGTTTAAAGCGATCGTCAGTCCAAGAACATATCTTTGATAATTTTCTTGTTGGAAATCCAGTGTTTCGATCTTGATCAAATCTAGTTTTTTTAATTGTTATAAATCTTATATATTTATATATCTAGATAAACAGAAAATAGCGATTTCCGTTTTCTAACTGTATCTATCTCTATTTGAAATATCTATAGGTTATTTTTACAACAAAAAAAAAATAAGATCCAGCGATGGATCCATATATGGACTGTTTGTATAATTGTTTGATCATTATCTATAAGCATGCCAAGTTTCATGATTGATACATGCTCACGAATATGCAGTGTTATATGTAGAATGCAGGAAAATGGGAAATTTGTCTAACAAACCTGTTATAAGGTACACATTTACAACTTTAAAGCTGTAACAGAAAATTGATACTGAAATAGTACATTGTACTCAATGTTAACATCACCAGAATAAATTCCAGCTCCAAGGCTATGACCAACCTTGGAGACTAGGGCCCGTATTCATGAAACGGGCTGTGTCGGCGTTCTCATGCTCCGAAGCAAGGATTTTGTGTTTTGGCTGAAGTTTTTGTTTCGTTTATAAATTGATAATACAATTTTATTTTGTCAATTATGTGGGAAAAAATATGAAGAGACTTAAAGCCATATACTGCTCAGGTTTGACATTTTGATCGCTCGGCATGATTTAAGTGAGTTACAAAAAAGTCGGCTGGATCAGAATTTATGCTTGAGCATGAGAATGGTTTCATGTATACGGGCCTAGATCTCTAGCCGAGTGAACCACATTAGTTCCTAAGGTTAACTTTTACTACCAGGAACGGAAGCACCTGTTTGAAAATGTTGTTTGTAGATACAGAAACCAAACAAAGTAAAGTTACTACCTTACCATATGTCCTTTTTGTCTTATAAGGTTCATTAGTGGTACTGAAGGATACCAGGATGTAAACATACGATTTTATTCATTATAACTGACAATCATATTTAGATATATATTATTCTTACATGATTGTGATAGTGGGTTTTTAAAGACTTAAAACGTCCTTTTAGATTTGATATTCAAAGATAATTGCTATATCATTAGAATTAATTTAACGATTTTTAAATTCTTTTTCTACCATCTACTTTTATCTTCGATCTTCTCTTGACTGCCCTTTTATGAAGTTCCAGCAGTTACATAGAAATTAAACAGAAAACTAATATTCCATTGCTAGCATTACAAGAAAGTGAGGGAGTAGGTCCGACATCGTTGAAAGCTATTGCTTGTTGTGGATTCCTCGATGGATTTAACTTATATGTGATCACCAATTTTGGAAGTTGAAGAGTGTCATTCCTTTGCCAAAATTAATATGTAACCGTTTGAATAGCATTGACGTCTACCTTGCTATGTCAAAAGGTATGTTTTTCTTTTCATTTTCAGGAATATTTGATCAAAGCTAAAGTCATGCTAAAAAATTAGTTTCCAACACTTAGTTACTGTTTTTGGCAGCAGTACGAATTAAAATTAAAATAACTACCGGTAATGCTACATGACTTGAAGCACGATGTTCGGAAGTCAATGGTTCATTTGCTGTCGTCCGTAGTATAACGCATTATAGTGTATATTTTGAGTTGTGTTCGACTTCTATCAGCTATGCTTAACTAACTAAATATGCACTTTACCTTGCTGTATTCAATTGGCCGCTTTTGACCACGAGGCTTTCAATAGTTTGAATTTCTCAATTAGCATAGATAAGTAAAATAACTGAACTTGTATTTTACTTACATAATTATGTATGTTAATTTATTTTGACGAGGAAAATTATCTTCGTTCGCAAGCACGTAGGCATTGATTGAAACTCATAAAGTTCAGCTTCATATAAGACTAGACACCACAGATTTGATATTATATAATGTTTTATTATAGACAAAGCATGGCGGACAAAAATATCAATCTAAAACATGCAAAGCCATCCGAACCAGTTAAGCAGTATGCCCTCAGAATAATTTAAGTAGAGAAAGTCTTATAATTCATACATGTATGCAATTAAAAAAAAAGAAGCAATTAAATTCTCTATCATGTAGACATAATTCATACAACATAATCCTATTTGAGTTGTTGACATGCTGACCACACGTATATTGATGTTATTCTGTAAACAGTGAGCCAAAGAAACAATTAGGTATTATTGTAATACTGTTATATGACTTTAAATTCTCGAGCATTTAAGTTGCAGAAGATTTTAAATAGTTGTTTGAACATTTTTGGGCAGCTATTGTTTCTTCTCAATCAGAGTTTTACATCAATATATTACAAAGCGGTATCACAAGTAATAACATAGTGACTTTATATTTAGCATTCCGAAATTGGCATTTTTCAAACTTTTACGAAACACATGTCTAGTAATTAAAAACTGCCTGCAGAAATCGATACCAGCTTTAAGTATTTATTAGATAAACAGAGTTAATAAAATTATATATTTCCATTTTTTTTAAAGTGTACCATGGTTGTCACTTTTCCTTTGCATATGATTATGATTTAGCCCATGTGTATAAAATGAGTAAGTAGTAACACTAAAAAAACACAAAATTAAAACTGCTTTAAAAATACTCGTTATTATAAAAAAAAAACACTTCTATGCAACATTGAAACCATAACCCATAGAGTGTTTGGTGTCGATAAGTAAAATGTCTGTTTTAGTAATGTGCCACATAAACTATCAGAAATACGATGTCGTTTTACTTTTTGAAGTTTCGGAAGTTAATAATAACAACAACAAAAAAAGTCTATGCTGATTAAAATATCGATATAATATTAGTTTATTTAAATACTATCAGTTCTTATCTTTTTATCAGTCATATTTTAATCATCGTTTAAAATATGATGTCTCAAATATCCCCGATTTGGTTAAGATTCGCAAGGAGTGTTTGACATCCATTCACCATCGGATATCTTATAACTATTTTACTTTTGTAAAATGTATGACCACTGTGTGACAAAAATCATTTGCTGTTGAAGAATGTTCAACTTGGCCAAGAACACGGAACTATGTTCTTTTGGATAGTGAATTAGAAACAAGTTTTGCTGTTTCATCAGAAATAAAATGCACATTATTTATTTTTTTAAATGACAATTTTTGGAAGTCTACTGTATCTTTAACATCATATGGACTATCATAAAGGATCAGTATTACATATAATTAGAATAGGATTAATTGAATAGAATATGTAAAGCTTTCAGGAAAATGTATAAACCTTCAAATTTAGAGATTATATTCACAATTATGAAGCATTTCAATAATGCGAATTTCATGTGGATGTAACTGATTTTGATTAAGCCATTTGTTTTCATTGTTTAATTTTTAAACCGTTGTACAAAGTATTAATAGACCATTTTTTCATGCTATACAAAAATTATAAAAGCCGAGCAGGTAAGTAAAAGACAGTTTGAGAAGATTATTTAGAAATTTTGAGTTTTGACTGAATCGAAAAATTGACGTTCATATTCCATGCATTTATTATATACTATTTGGGCTTGGTCTTTTGTGATATCGTTATTTTGATAGGCCTGCTCTACCTCGGTTTCTAGTTCCTTCCACGAGGAACCAGCAAAATTGCTGTTGGCCCACGCTGTGTAGATTCCTTTGTCCTGCAATAAAATTGGAAATATAATTAACAAGTGAAAAGGAAAGATACACATGAACAAGGTAACATTTTAATTAAATATCAATAATAAAAATCAAACGATTTTATCGACGTTAGGGTACTCAAAAAGTATTGTTTTAATGTTTAGAAATGTAAAAAGATAAATATGTTGTCACGGGAAATATTTTAATTTATTTAAAAAAAAAATAATTGAAGTGATGATCAACATATATCAGGTAATACTGTATACATTCGTATCTAAAGCAGACTATTAATTTGAAACGCAAATTATGAATGATGCTTCATATAAATGGAAAGCATTCTATTTTGGATTTTTCAAACGTTATTAAGTTAGTAAAGTATTCATTTTGGGAGATGCGGAACCAGATTCCCCTCGGTATGATTACTGTCACGAAATATCTTGCGATAGCATACTTACTGCCGATGCTAACTGTTGCCCAATCCAATACCATGTCCGCAGACATGGCAGTAGAGCCACAAGAAAATATACAGGATCCATATTATCTGCCACAGTCTTCTCATAGTCAATGTAATCAGTACAGGCCTGTCCTAGTGTAACAGCACTATCGGCAACGTTTCGTTTGATTAGCCAACCATTTAACATGTCGTTGGCGTACCTGAAAAAATAAATCTCGGTGTTTTACAGCAGAACAAACATTTGAACCTGATCCGTTTACCGTATACAAGTATATGGCTCTACTTTGCGTGAAATGATATTTAGTTATAGGCAAAATGTTTCAAATATCTTCAATTTAAAACATCAAAAACATTATACACAATTTTCATGCTAAACAAAAATTAAAAAGCCTGGTAATTCAGATCGCTATCCTAAACCATACGTTTGCTTGGATGCTTAACTATGGTAGTCAAGGTAAATTCTGCTGAAGCTGATGCGCGTTCATCAAAGATAGTCAGAGGGTTACGGTCACTTACGCTGTCTGGACCCTTTACTTATGTCATGACAATATCATAGGCTCGAGCTTAACTATGTAACTGGTTCAGGTGAAGCTGACTAATAGGTGCTACATTTCCTTTGAATATTACAGAGGAGCGACACCTGACGTAAAAGCCTCTCAATTTGACAGTCATGCCGTAGCGTGGTTCTTTGTTGTACAGCAAAAGATAAAAACGAGTCTACATGTCTCCTCAACAAGGTGGCGCACACGGAGTCTCCAAACTAGCCATGACCTCATCCAGGGGTGCATAAACGTCAGTAAGCGTAACTTTTGAGGAATATTTTGAGAAGTAGTTTTCTATTTCGGACAGTTATGTGGTGATTACATGAATAATGGTTACTGAGTGAATGTCACTGTAGACTTTTTTTTAATATTGACGTGATCCCGAATTTCCCATAGAATACGTACCTTTCATAATCAACATAGAGCTTTTTCAGCAAATCTTGTACACTTCCAGGAGTGCTCCTTCTGAAAGCATCGTCTATACTTTGCTGAGATTTGTATACGTAGATGGTATCCTGAATGGTAAACTGGCCTTTAGGTATAAATGTAAATGACGTGTAAACAACAGACAAGGCGACATAATATGTTCCTTCTTTTTCTATTCATTTTTATCATATGAATTTTATTTTTTAGTATATAAATCAATAAGTTTATCTGTCCTTAACTGTATGTATTACAAAACATGGGAAAGAATACAACGACCTCATTATAAATAATACTTTATTGGGATAAAAAGCCAGGGGAACGAAGCAAAACTGATCAATATAAAAAATAAAACAATAAATGAAATGTTTTTAAGAAATGCAAAGTAATCTCATATGTCAGTTTTATAAATGATGAACTAAGATTTTCCCGGAAAAAATGGATTTTGTCAGCAATCTTTTGTTATTTGACATTGAATAAAAAGACACCGTTGTTAATTAATTTTACATTAACGTTAATACGAACATACTGGATGGAAAATATGTAGTATTTAGAGTAAACCAGTCTGACCCGATACAATTCAATAATATACTCCATTACGTAATTTCAGGGTTTTTTTGGCAGTGGTACCGGGGTTCTTAAACATTTAAAATCCTATCTCGTAAAAAAAACAAGTGTTTACTTCTAGTTACTTTAATGAATCATAGAAATGGTAGGACTGATAAAAAGTAATATATATACCATAAACTTAACAAGAACACCTTTTGATAATGAAAAGTGCGAATATTCTTTTATATAATTCTGATATTTAATCATTTCATTGTTGGTTTAAAATCATCATAAAATGAAAAGATGCGAAATTATGTGATACCAATAGAGAGAACTTATATGGTTAAAAAGGCATCATAAAAAGACGGGGTTTAATGTGAAATGAACAAAATAGCTAAATAAAAGGAAAACTATTTTGTCTCTAAAATTGTCTGGAGGCTGAAACTAGGTGCTCAGGGTTTTGTTGATAAGTTATGATGTCTCTTGTCTAAAACATGGAAAAATTAGATACAGTTGTTCCATAATCTATAATTATTTCAGGAATCACGATCAAAATGAGGTAATATAAAATCTTACAAAATTTCACTGGGTCGAGGCTTTTATTCTTGATACCATTGACGAAAGCTGTTTGAAGTATCTCAGCTCTGGTGGACTCTGTTCCAAGCCAAAGCTGCTCTGGTAAAGTCGTCATGTTGTTTCTGTATTATACAGGCAAATGAAAAATGAAGAATTTACTAGAACCAGCACAAATATCTGTGGTAAAATATGGACGGTTTCAAATAATTTTTTTCATAAAATACGCAAATGTTCAATACATTTATCTATAAAGCAGTAAAAGCAGATAACATTGTCAGAGCTATGTTAATATTCAATATTAAGTAGATCCGAGAGAAAACCCTACATTATCGATTTTGAAAGTGCAAACTATTAGAAATTTATATAGGCTAAAAGCGTAGAAAGGGGAATCCCAACCTGAGGGAAAGTGATTGGCTGTCCAGTACGAGGCTTCTACACCAGGTTTTGTATCTTATAAGTACCAATATAATTCATTTAAAGGTCAACACAACAAAACTAATATTCATGGCTGTGTTTAGAAAACAGGTTGCCATTAAAAACAAAAAAAGATCTGATCTTTACCATTACCATGTAATGCCGTGCAAAAATTATTATACTACATTATGTTTCCTGTCGAACATTTATGCGCCATAATTGTAAGATTCCCAAATTAATGTTTGGTCATTACGGCTATTCGCAAAGACTTTTTTTTAATTTCCTTGAACAAACAAGAGAGTTGCTTTATGCGAATGAACGATTTCTTCAAGTTTGAACAATAAAATAATTCGAACGTTCATATTTAAATTGAATGAACCGGTAAATTACAACATGAAATAATAATAATTGGATGAAATAAATAAATTTACACTCGAGTGACGTATCTATATGAGAACATTTCGAAACACATAGAAATTTGAAATAAAGAAAATAGGATTTATAAACGCCATGCAGTCTTTTATATTAACTTTTAATCTACCCAATTTAATACATAGCCAACCTTGTAGATAAAAAACAAAGCCCATAATGCTATTGAATTTTTCATAAAACATATAACATAACATTGAAATTGTCACTAAAAGTATAAACTATCAAAAATGCATTGTAGACTAACATACCTTGCTGTTTGATTGCTTCGTTCTGTAACTTAGTCTTCAAGACACTTTGACACGTTGCTTTGGAGCAAGTTGTGATGACTCTGTAGCACGTTTGGGAGACTTATATATGCCACTGGCATACTTTTAAAAAATTACTGTCTAAAAGTACCAAGCGTTAATTCTACAACAACTAGTACGCCTTGTCGTTTAGACTTCTCAATAATAAATTTGTCTAATTTCTAAAAGTAAATCCATTAAATTTAATGAAATATAAACGTACATGAAGAATTTTTTATTCAAATATTTTATTATCATAGTCAAATATTTGTTTAAGTCATTTTATTTAAATCACTTCACATCATTTTCTAGAATTTTCGTGGTGCAAAATTTTGAAAAATCTAAACTCCAACTTGCCAGGTCAAACTAAGGACCTATGCAGTGCCATTGCATACTTTAGGAATGCGGCAATACAGGAATTATCAGCATTCAGCATCAAAATCAGGCTCTGGTTTTCCTACAGATAGGGCTTAAAATAACTGGAGCATTAACCAATATATAGCTTGAGAAAAGAAATAAGTGAATTGCAGAGAAAACTCGCTTTGTTTGTTCTCTCTTGAACGAATACCTAAGCTAAACTAACGTAAAGTGTTATCTCCTTTGTCTTACTCTGAAAGATATTTTAGCATAATGATAAATGATTTCTTCATTTTTTATATTAATGATAGTTTTAATATATATGGTTACTTGACGTAATTTTACAATATGATTTAAATTTTGTAATAAAGATGAAATGAGGAGGTCACGATATATTTTCTTCAATTAAAGGACATAACAATCTCTACAACAGACTTTCACTACTGCTCGATTTTTACTAAATCATGACCAATAAGTAACTACTAAGCTCGCAAAAACCTGGTCGATTTCAATTAGTTGATTTTGATGCAGACTGGTATCGGACAATTGTACAGCAGCACAGGGATTTTAAAGATACCGGTTAATGAATAATATGGACAGGTTTATGGTCGGAATGATGATCTTATTGGGAAATATGCAATTTTATGTTGGTGTGAGAAGATTCGAATTCTTTTATGCTCATTTTTGAGCCATGTTGGTTCGTTGTCAGTACCCCAGTTTTCGCTAGAAGGACATTGCATTATTTGTACTTAACCTAGATTTACATGGCGGGTGTCGTCGATGAAGCAAAGGACGTTCACACTTCCGGAACACTTGGTCTAAATCTACTTTCACCTTTTGAACGGTCTCAATGCGAATGTTTTGCTTTTTCGTAGTTTGCCTTTTCTTTTGGTTTTGATTTTATTCTTTATTTTTTTCCTGTCTCGGTTTTTCTTAGTTAATTTTCTGATAATTATGTTAAATCCCCGTTACTATTTATATTTATAAAATTTATTTCACAATATTTACACCGACAAGCTAATAGAGCTGATCGAAGCAAGGGAGAGAATCAAATTTCTTTGTGCCATTTTATCGAGAGGAAGCGTCCAATTTGTTTAGATATTTTTATTTTTTCAATTACAATGTACTTATAGTTATTTCCGGAAGAAATATATTTATCGGATTTTTCAATTCTTAGCCCTTTTGATTATAAAGCAGAAAGTGCAGTTGCTGCTTTACAGTTCATGATAAATATGTTTTACCTTGATTTTTTATTATAATGCAGTTAACAGAATGCAAATCTTGATATAACAACAAGATAACCTATCTGTTATTATATAATTATTGTTATGTCTAAAGCAGCTAAAAATATAGAATATTTAAAAGTAGGTCTAGTTAAGTTTTCGAAAGGTGATTTAAACATAATTCATCTTTCTAAAACATTAGTTTTGTATAAACATGAAATGATGTTCATTTTAGACAATTTTTATTTATTCACTTTACAATATATAAGGCCATCATTTTTCAATATCACCACACTCGGCTGATCTCTTGAAAACACGGTCGTGAAGGGTAAGTTACAATATATATTGACATATTTATAATATATCTCTTTGACTAAAATGTTTGTTTACAATTCAATCTTATCATGTAATAATTTTAATACATTCTTCTCTGAGTGTATTATATGTCTTATCCTTTTCTAATCTGCTTCATTCGTGCAATATTAAGATGTTCAATGCCTTGAATATCGTTTGTTTGTTTCTTTTTATTAAGCAAGCATTTTAAAAAAAATCCCTTTATTTTTGAATTGATGTACTACAAGCCCTTTGAATGTTGAGAAAACAGATATTTTGAAATTTCTAAAACATTTTGATCCCATATGTCAAATATTTTAAATAGTTTTTACCCTTAATAATAATTTTATATATCGACATTTAGTTTATCTCTTATTTATTTATGTAGTGTTTACATGTAAATGTTTCACTTTAAAATGTATTGTTTGAAGCTGGAATTGTATTAAATATAATAATAAGAAGAAGAATAGTTTACTGTTCTTACGTCTGCATAAAAAATGAAGGGGGCAGTTTGTTTGTTTTACAAATTCTTTCATTTATTTCAATGTTTAATGTCATATGATCAAGATGTTAAAGTTGCAGTCGGCTGTGTGAAAAACAGATTTTGATTTAGAGATTTGTTTTCTTCTCTCCAAAAAAGGCAATATGCTACTTAAATAGATTGCGATCGTCTTCGAATACCAATAATTCAATATATACATGTAGTCGGATTCACTTCTGATTATTCGTTTGTACTCATGATGGTTTTCCTTGTGTTTGAATGTCTCCTCTAATACATCGGAATTAAGTTCCTTAGTCACAGTGTACATTGTGTGTTGTTTTTGTCGTATGTGTTTTTTTAATGTGTATATTTATTTAATATCCTAACAGAAATACATCACCGATACGATGTCTTGTAAAACCCAGGTAAGCTCAATACCATTTCAACCTTAGTTTGAAAGCAGTTCTGTGTCAAAACTTAATGGAAGCCAAAATGTAGAGACAAAAGATTAACTAGAAGATATAGATAGAGGATCTAACACAAGTGTTTATATAATATTTAATTTATTAAACAAGTATATAAATTTTATATAAAACGAGCTTTTGGCGAGTTTCATATGAAACTAATATACGAGTTTAATAAATTCAACATTACATGTACGCGAGTGCTAGATTCTATTTATTATGTAACTCTCTGAACATGCCTACATTAACTTTATACAATATATTTAACTCCAGAAACATTTCGACTCGGGCGGTATGTTTATTGTACAGAGACAATAGTACGATGTCATATATTTATTGTGACGTCATAACTTATGCTATATCATTTTTATTGAACGGCAATTTGCACCGGAAATGGGTCATGTTATATAATAAAAGATAATCTTGATATGTATCAAGTATTACAACAATGTATAACCGAAAAATGTAAAATTTAACATTGAAAATCATAACAATTTTCAATTTGATAATAATAAGACTTCTAGGAATTTCATGAAGTGTCTATAACACCATGTCAAAGCTTAAGTTTTCAATGGAAAGTATAACGATATTAAGACATCTAGCATATGAAAAGGTTTAAATGGAAATAAAACAATTTACTCTTATATGTCAAAAATGTTGAAGTTTTGCATGATATTCTCTATTCTATAACTCTGTTAATATGACAATGAAAAAATAGTGTAATAAATGTTTTCATCGGGATGCATGTTCCTATTCTTATTAAATTAATTGGGCTTATTTCCTTGCCTATATCCAGATGTCTGCTGGCGAAGTTTCGTTCACTGATACCCTCTGGAATGGGACCGCGCCTGTACGACAATTAATCTTGACTGACGACTTTATCCGGCATATAATTAGCGGGGAGTTGGATCCATCCAAATTCGGTATGTATACATATAGTAAGATGACGACATTTTATTATAGAGATTATTTACTCGACTCTACTTTTCATTTTAGAAATTACGAATTCTCTTGAAAATAACTGTTGCACAATTTCCACAATTATTTTAAGTAGCTAATAAAATGCTACATATTTGTTTTTTTTAATCTACATGACTTAAATTCGCTATATTATCGAAATACAGTCTTACGTTAAACACTATGAAGCATTAGTACAAGGATAATCATTTGACTGTTAAGGTTTTGATAACAATTGCATTTCTTTACCTACAGGAAAATTTGGTGTACAGAATACACTTTTTACATTCAATACTCGTGGGTTTATCGAATTGGCCAAGTCTAAAGCTGGGAGTGATATACCAATCCAAATCACTTTGACTCAGGTGTCTCAGGAGTATAATAAGTAAGACCACTTGCAGTGGTTTTTTTATTAACAGTTTCAGACTAAATCAATAATAATAGATCCTTTAACTTTGGGAAGTTACACCAAATACACTATCGTCACCTTTTACGAAGCTTGTGTTATGTCAGCAAAACTCAAGAAGTATCAGTGTTTACATAGCAATGATAAAAAAATTATATGATTAGGGTTTGTATTTTTACAAGTTCTATAAATGTATACTAAGCGTTTTATATATTATCTCTAAAATAGCAAATTTCACGAATATCATCACATTAAAAACACAGTTTGTAAATGATAATACACAGGATTTCATCAGTTATTAGTTTTGAAAGACTACTGATTGCATTATACAGTGAATATTTACATGTATTGACATAAACAACATACATTTGTAACTCATATACGATGTTTTTTCAGCACTTACTCGGCCATGAAGATAACATGGAGTGTTAAAGACACCTCTGGATATAGTTTAGACCCGGCGACACAGACTTACGTCGATCATGAAAATGCAGTTGCTACCAGTAGCGATCCGGTTTACACTCTGGTGGCCGTACTTGCACGTATGAGGCTTTGGTCTTGGCTTGGAGGTCAGATGCCAAAAGTAAGCCACTGAAGTCGTCATAATTTATAGTTTGTCTTTATACATTTTATAATGTTAGCAATTTAAAAATTGGATTTAATTCATCAGCTTTAATTAGTCAAATAACCTATTTATCAGCTTTATTCATTAGGACCTAGCATTGAATTAATCAGTATCCTAAAGAAATGACGTTATTTGTCCGTTTTTCCTCAGTTATATTTCCTCAATAGGTGATTGACAATATTCATATCCGAAAGTTCTTCATTATGAAAAAAAAGTGGG
>JAULCA010298575.1:0-12856 GCA_032360845.1 Crassadoma gigantea
GGGTGATAGTACCCGAAATAGAACCCTTTTTAAAGAACAATATCAATATGTCCTATAAAGTTTCTGAAGATCAAAGTTTTACTGAAATGAAACAATACAAGCCTTTAGCATTCATTTTATGTAATTCTTTACCATGAACAGCGCCCATGTCTATTTATATAGCTCATTTAAGTGAGTCAGACTCATTTTGAATGTTAAACGGATCGAGTACCAAAAATGAAACACTTCATTTAAAATTTTAGTCTGTTTATAAAAAAAAGTAACTGACAGCATTTCAAATACCTTTCTTCATTTCAAAAATTATTTGAGAGTTTCTTATAGGTTTTTATCAGATATTCCCTGAAAGAATTATTTGAAATATAGTTTTCCGTTTTTAGAAATATGATAAGATAGTTATGATGTCGTATTGCATGTTTCTCGGGATTATTTTTTATTTGCATTCTCTGTTCTCATACACATGTACCTAATTAAGTTTATTTTCTATATTTACCTATATGTTTGTGTATGCCTGCAACGGATCAACATCTTCATAATTATTTTTATATATTTTTAAACTATTTATGTCAACAAATCATTCTGAAACTTAAACACTTCTGGTATCACTCTTTTTCACCAATAACTTCTATGATGCAATTTTTGAAAATATTTTTGCTCTATACAACCTTATAATTTCAAAGTTCCAAATATTTATTTTCTTTGTTTTTCTTAATATGCGTTCCAGTTCTCAACGTTATAATTAGCTCTTTTCATTTCATGACGATTCAGTACAGTTAACTATTCAGTGCCACATGTCAACCTGGATAAAATGAATAATCCATATCAGCACATCTACATTGTAAAATGATTTTATTGACACCAACTCATCTAGGCTTAGGAAACATAATAAGAGTTAGATAATCGATATTTTTGATAATGTGGTTATAGAACAGTTTGAATACATTTTCTACTGCACATTTGTAGATTATAATGTTCAATCATAGTTCATGTGTGTATTAGAATCGCTCATTAAGAAACTTAATTTCTTTACACTTTTTGGGTCGTTTTTTTTTTACATATTTTGTTCTGTTTATAAAAATTCAATATGTGTAAGTACATATCCTCTGAAATGTAACACTCCATGAACAGACAAATATTTTATTTCGTTATCACAGATATATTGACGTTTCAATTTTTATGGCATGTATGTCAAATAAAGTGTAAATCGTCAGAAGAAGGTCTCACGATTTGGTCTATGTTAAATATTCATGTGCAAAGACTACGTATGCACCTATAATCGTATACAGTGCAAACGTTCAACCCTTTTTTTTGGTCAATTAACATAGTTGTTATATAATTAACTTGCATTTTGTAACGTTTGACATATATATAAGTCAATGTTTATTTTTTAAAGAGATTTTAATTTGTTTTTATAAATACTATTTATTTACACATATATTGTTTGGCCAATGTTTTATCCTTAATAATAATATAATTTGTATTTATACATTAGTGATTCACAGTTGTTGACAAACGAGATTCGTGTCGCGAGTTAGACCTGCTATCATACACACACATAAAATATATTAAACATGACGGATGTGCTGACTCAAGGTTATGTACACAAATACCTTGTCACATCGGATATATGTGTGTAATAGATTTCTAAAGGCATTCATTAAGCGGAAGGAAAGATTTGTCGGATAACGTTAGGCTTGTTTCTTCGGGCGTTGCTTGCTGGACTGTGAGCTTTACACTAATGACTTAGCACTAGTGTACAATGCGGTCTGTGGTTTTCTCAGCCGGTGGAATATGTAGACGATATAGATTTGTCGCAGTGTTTAAAGTATAGTTAGCTTGCGTTCTCTTTCTAAAATACATCTGTCCGTTCATTATTACATTGTGATTAGTATTTCATCAAACATGAAGTGGACTATACTTTTGTTTATAAAGAACGGTATTTTTTAATATACAATAATATATCGCAAGTTATAAAAGCATATATGAAATTAATTTAAACATATGTTACGACACAATAGTAAAATCTGACCAGTCGCTGGACAGTGAATGGCCAGACAGTACATAGAGAAGTGACAGACAAACATTATTCCCAATAGGTGGTTGACCATTGTGGTTGGACAATAGACGTGTCTGGGTGTACATAACATACCACTATAAACATGTGGTAAACCCAACATCAATGAGAGCTTTGTCTGAGTACCTTTACACCCTATAAAACATATTCAGTCTTGTTCACTATATGAGGTGCTTTACAAGTAATACAACTATAAGTAAAAGTGAAAATATTCAGTTTTTAGCCCTGAACTCATGTTTTCGAACGCTTTGTATCTTTTTAGGTTTTGTATTTTTTTTTTATAATTTTTCAAAAAAAATCGAACAATTCTTAATCTCATTTAACTCCGTATTCTATTAAATCATTCTTTTTTTCCCTTACGAGCAATAGTGATTTCCTATGGGAGAAAAATCAATTAAGGAATTTAAGGAATTTCTTTAACTTAAGGTTTCCCATTGAAAATGTCTTTAACTTCAGTTTTTTTCCCGCGACTCTGCTAATTCGTTCCTTTGGATAAGATAAGGAACATTCGAGTTACTTCGTTCGCAAGTTGTCTTTAAAGTTAATTTGTGACCTATTGTCGTTTTCATGATTATCAAAGTCCTAAACTTAAGAAATTTGCATAGAAAAGATCACCGTGGAAAAGTTTCTTAACATCGTTTATTCCTCAACTCCCATAATGATCCCCTATAAAAAAGGAAGGCAGTTAAAGTAAATTGTATGAGTATGCGGGAAAAATAATAGAATTTGTGAATTATTGTGTTTTTAATATTATTCAAAATTGAAGAAATATTGTACGTCCTTACAGAAGGGAGATAAGCCCGATCAACCATAAAACGTTATGTCATGATGAAAACCCCGTTTCCAATATGTCGGTATAGTGTATTGCAATAGTACGGGATTCTGCAATGATATGTTCATTTAAATGGTACAGTCCGCGTCTAGTGCTGTGTGGTCCAATCTTCATCTAAGGCCTTTAATCTTCAGTTTCTCTCTACTTTTCACCTTCGATTTTTCGTTCACTATACATTTCTTTTTTTCATTTCTTCTATTTTTATCTTTATCTGTATCACTTCCATTTAATAGATATAAACAAAGTATTGTGAAAATTGATAATAATGAAAACAAACGTGTGTATTTGGATCCATGAGGAAAATTACCCTCAGATATAACGCATAACATTATCGTCTTCTAAAAATGTGAAAATGACAATAACCTTCAGAAATATACACATTAAATGATCGCCCTCTGAAATGTTACTGAATGTAATTCAGCTGTACATAGACAAAAACATTCATCTTTAATTAATCAACCAGTGATTTTACAAAATACTATATAATATGTAAAATATAAATTAAATTCATTGTCATTATGATATTAATACAGATCGCAAAAAATATTATTATGCTGTGCTAAATATCTTTGAAGACAGATACTTTTGTTCAGGATTTGGAGGAGTGTCATGAAAAGGACCGCTTAATCCTCATGAAAACCTGGTTCCGATCATTTTAGAGGCGCATGATTTTCGTTTTTCCTGGATATCTGTTTCCTTCTATTCCACCTCGTAACGAATTTGTCCGGATGTTTACTCTATGGTTTATCAGTACTGAAAAATGCACGGGAGTTTGAAACAGTAGACATAAAAAAAGTTACAAGTAAATGTATCAGTGCATATTTAATTTGCTTCCATATTAACATAAATGTCGCTGGCTTCCCTACCTCAACGCACAAAGCCTTATGGATGCGGCTGATTTTTTCCGACCAAGACGGCAAAATCTAAAATGTCAAGGGAAATCTTAGACATGTTCGAGTACGTTATTGTCTTATATCAGTTTTTCACCCCTACAGAGTTGATTTATAGATCACATCTTCATGGAGCTCTGGATGTGTCTAAATGCTTCTAAAATAAGAGTTATTTGCTGAGGGAAATGTGAGCCTTGCTTATCTCATTGCATTCTCTACAAAGAGTTTCAACGTGTATGGAGGCAGAGGGCATCAAGTATTGAGTTGTATGCATTTGACTATTCTTGCAACGAGCTCAGAATAAGTCTAAGCGAGGCAGGATGTTAATATCTTTAACAATTCCTAGCTCGAAATAGGAATCGAACTCCGGCCCTCTGTGTGACGACCAGTAACTAAGCCGCTAAAATAATCTGTTGTCGGAGTAATGCATGTACATTTTCATATGTTTAACCCTAAAATTGTGTTAGGGATCGCTTTGAACAAAAACCATAAAAGAGATCGAGATGGCTACACAATTGTTTCATACGACATTTAAAGTGATAACTTTGGTTCATATTGATCTTCATCTATGGACTAAAATGCACACGCACGTGCACACACACGCCCATTCAGACGTACCCACATGCACGCATACAGATCTAGAGCCGCTCCCTAATTGCCTCATGCAAGTGGACGTATGTACACATTGATATCGCTGGTTCATACTGGCCTCCGTACAAACCTTCACACCACGCAATTGACACACACATACACACACAGAGAGCACACACACACTGTTCTCAGTAGGACAGCTCGCCCCTTGTCAGACCACAGGGAATGTAAATGAGAATGATTTATGGGCCTGTGGTGAACGGTCGAGTGTGATAATAAACTGTATATAAGGTGTATAGCTAAGTACCTATCTGGAGACCACAGCTTGTTTTATGGGGCCCCTTTAGGGGAACCAATAGATATGTAAACATCATTCTACAGCAAAGGTATCATATATATAATTTAAATCGATAAGAGCAGAATATATAATATTAGTAATTATAATTTACTTTGTAGTCTATAACGTATCGACCACTAATAGCTAAAAACAAATTTTTAAAAATATTATTGTATATCGGCTTCTCCATAATGTGTAATGCTAACTGAATTATTAGCATTTATATATAATATTAAACATTAAAAATAGTCAGTTATTATTTAATAACTACTAATATAGTGTTTATGTTGAGAGACAGCTATTTAATAAATAATCATGCTTAATGCAGACCTGAAAAGAGGGGAAAAGGTAATTTCCCTACACTACAAGTAAAGACGATCATCTACATGTTACAGTGTGCAGTGTCTATAAAGAGCAACGGTGTGAATGGGTATATGTGTAAACACGGCTGGTATCACAAAGGTGTGCTCATTAGCATATAAAACCACTCAAGAATAGCTCACGGTCACACACACACACAGGTAATAAAATACTAAGTAGTCTTTGTAAAATAATTTATTAGAAAAAAAGATTGTCAACCTTGATTAGTATAAAAATGTTACCTTTTCGCCTACTGTTGGAAAATAGATTTGGGTAATTCTAATTACAAAATGAATTTTATATTAATATTTGGAGTTTTATTGTTTATTGTCATAATTAATGTAACGTTTGTTAAAAATGTTTATTCTTTTTGCCTTTTATTGTCAGAAATGTATGTACAATAATCAAGTAAAGAAATAATATTCTACACAAATGTTCAAGATTTCGTAGTAAATTACAAACTATATTAGTGTTCTAATGCAATATTATAATCTAGCAAATAATTAGTACAATCAAGTTCATTATAACATAGTCTTATAAATTACTAAGATATTAAAAGTAATTTACCTGCGGTATTCATTTAACTATTCGATGTTGCGAAATACTTATATATTCAGTGGAGTTTCTACCATCCATTTTGGAGAATAATTGATTTTTAACACGTTCGAAAGGTTTACTTACATACTCCTGCGATATACTATCATATTCTAGCAAATCATTCATTGCTGTTTTGTGAAGTACTTACATAGTGTAATGAGATAATTCTTATGAGAAATAATCATATAATCCATATATGCTCGTAAATAACAATATATCTAAGGTGAAGTACAGAAAAATACTTACGTTTCGTTTCTTACTATTAAAACGATATAGTGAAATGAAATAATTCATATGAAATACACATTATTCAAATATCCAGGTGAATTACATTTTACTTGTATAACACGCTAAGCAAATTACAGATTTTTTTTTTATCTTTTTTAACTTTTAAAATGACGTAGTAAAATGAGATGATTCGTATGAAATACACATTATTCACATATTCTAAGGAATTGCATTGTACATGTATTACACGTTAAGCCAATTACAGCAATATACTACCATTTCTAGTGAATCATTAATACATCCTCGTGAATTTCTTTGAATGCTTATGGTGTAAAAATAGTAACAAAAATATGGAGAAGGAAGCATTTACTTAAACTATTATTCATGCACCTGTAACACGAACTGGTGCACTTCCTCATTCCTATGAAAATGGCATTGATCCAAATATATCTACATCTAGTAATGTAGTTATATAGTAAAACCAAACAAATGTATGATTATAAATTGCAAAGTCACTATATGTCCAAGTTTACGGGCTTAGCCATTCATCAGGAATTGAATGGTCTTCACCCTAACGTTATATTCATATATGGATTTCGGGGTTAGCTCTTTTAGTCCGAATGCTTAGAATAGTGCATTTTTAGAAAGTTGATTTTATCGCACTCTTGTTTGTCATATTTACTCGAGTAGCATTCAAAATTGATAGTAGTTTAATTTTGAATATTATACAAAGAAAAATGATACAAAATATTGCAACACGAAAGTTATGGCCAAGATCTACCTGAATCTTCCCTGTACTTTTTTCATTGTAATTGTTGTGCTTCCTTCAGAGAAAAGACTACCACACGTTAACAAAATGACATCCTGCTAACTTATTTGTCGTTGGTTCAATATTTCACTTTTTTCACAAAAAACATTGATAATTCGTACAATTATTGTGTTCATTTATTCGTTATTGTTATAATCCGTGCAAAAAAATGATAAAATACGTTCCTATATGTTTTATTACTAGCAAAGAATTGACCCAAGTAATTAGATGCGTATGAGTTTGTTTTAACAAGGGGACAACTTCAGTTGTTCTAGTTATAATTAGATACCAGGGAAATGATCGCAATTTTTAATCATCCATTGTATGTTAGTGATATTTGAAACAAGCAATTGGCATAAGTGACATAATATATCATAAACAAGGTAACGGTCTAATTTTTCTGAAACGCATTATACATACGTAGATCATCGTGTCACAAATGTTTTTTCGGCTTTTGTCGATGATAAAATGTAAAAATGAAATACTTCATTGTTTATTTATGCTTCCAAAATCGATGAGGTTAATGGGATTAAACTGTATTGATATTTTATCCAGTAAACATCTGTTACCGACAAAATATATATGTACCTGAATATCCACTGTTAATTATTATATGTACAATTGTATATTATCAATTATTTGTGACATGTGTTTTATAAAAGATCAATAATCGTAGCGTATCAACACGACCACCTTCACCTATCTTAGTTGTATATTGATTTGGTGTGGGCTTTGGGTCATCCTCAGATTCAGTGATTCTCTTTCCGTTTCTGCTGTTTAGGGTCGCATTAAGAAACCTAGATGTCCTTCTGTCCTTAGTTCAACACTTTGGCTCAATATCTTTTCCTTTCTCTCACTTTCCTACTCCATCATTTTGGTTGTTCCTCCTTCAGAGAGCCGTCGTCATATGACCATTTCTGTCAAAGGGACGTTAAACAACAAACAAACAGTTAATGATGAATTGACCGTATTACTCTTATTATAGCTTAATGTATGTTACGAAAATTAATAACGCAAATTTGTACTTTTTTTTTAAGATAAAATACATCTATCTCATATATTACAATGGAATGGTACATCCGTTTCCACGAGGCTCAAGTTTCGGATCCTATATTTTCATGTTTATCAATTGTGGTCATTTTTGGCATCTTGATACATGTACATATAAATTACACTATTTGGAAACGATAAGTATTTTCTGTAGACTAAACGTCAATGTAAAGTTATGTTTCAAAGATAGTATAAATTCAAAAGAAATAAATTAAGATTAAGGGGAAAACACTTCAGGTTTGCAAATATGAGTTATAAGGGCACCCTCGTTACGCTTAGTTTCACTCTCTGTACCCCTGTAATTTGTCATAGCAAAATTGAAGGCTCAGTGTGCGCTACCTTGTTGATGAGACAAGAAGACTAGTTCGATCCTTACTTTGAAGTCGGGTGTAGCTCCTTTGTCATCTTCAACGGACAGGTTCTTACCCGAGACCAATCGAATTGTTCCCTCAACTTTGCTATGACAAATTCCAGGGGTGCAGAGGGCGTTAGTGAGCGTAACCCCTGGAGTATCAAGGATGTGATCAGGGGTAGCAGTACTAATTCAAATTGTAAGTAAGAACCTATCTAATAACTATCAAGTTGATCAACTTCTCCATCTTTAGGCCTTAACTATTGACAACAAAATTATCTAGATTCAGAGAGGGTTATGTTTGTTTTTAACACAAAGAATAACTGACCGAACTCCTGTTGCAGTAGATGGTGGTGCAGGTAAATATAATACCCACGCCTCTGAGTACCTGCAGTTTTAGAGAGCTACATGTACTTGGCAAAATGTCTAATATGTTTTGACATCTTACTTTACTGATTCAGTGCACTGTGGCGTAGTGAGTTGTTCTCATTGTTAAGATTCGATACACTCTTTGTTTGACAAAGGAAAAAATATTTTTTCGAAAGCTCGCAAAATATCATCGTCGTCGTCGTTATCATCGTCGTCGTCGTCATCATCACCATCGTCATCGTCTCAGCATTCATGATATTATCTAGACAACCATTATCTTCTTTATTATTTCTTTATCATTACATCACCGAAAGTGAATGTTAATGACATTAGAAATGACGGAGTTAGGAAGCCGTTATCTATTCCTTTCCTAGTGATACATTTCGCATTTAATTTATTGCAAAGGTATAACAGGTATCATAGCAAATAATCGATTGAAAAAATAACCAAGATTTATTACTTGTACTTCATTAGATCAACGCCATCCGAAACAATTACGATAATAGTAAATACGATCAGGTGATCAGGACATTTTAGACATTTTGTCCCAATGGGTTGAGTGAGTGATAAATTTTGTCTCTATGTGTTGACACAGTGATGCATTTTGTCCCTGTGTGTTGACACAGTGATGCATTTTGTCCATGTATGTTGACAATGTGATGCTTTTTGTCCCTGTGTGTTGACACAGTGATGCATTTTGTCCATGTATGTTGACAATGTGATGCTTTTTGTCCCTGTGAGTTGACACAGTTGTGTTTTTTGTCGCTGTGTGTCGACATATGGATGCATTTTGTACATGTACGTTGAAGCAATGCAGCTTGTTCCTGTGTGTTATTACAGTAATATATTTGTTCCCTGTGTGTTGACAAAGTAATGCGTTCTGTCTTATGTGTTGACGTAGTAATGCATTTTGTCCCTGATTTCTAACAAGGTAATGAATTTTGTCCCTGTGTGTTGATACAGTAATGCATTTTGTCCCTGATTTCTGACAAGGTAATGAATTTTGCCCCTGTGTGTTGATACAGTAATGCATTTTGTTCCTGATTTCTGACAAGGTAATGAATTTTGTCCCTGTGTGTTGACACAGTGATGCATTTATTCCGTGTTTGTTGAAACAGTAATGTATTTTGTCCCTGATCATTGAACAGTGTTGCATTGTGTCCCTGTGTGTTGGCATAGTAATGCAATTTAGTCAGGGTGTTGACACATTTATGTATTCTGTCCCTTTAATAATATAATAATTATATACAACATTTATATAGCGCCCTATATAATTTGTGAAATTACTCTAAAGCGCTTTACAACATATAGATAATAGGCTTACAATCACTGTTATACATTTAAGCAAGCAATGTGCACAAATAAAAGAGTAATATTTACATAACATCATTGCAAGGATTCTAAAATGCAGACGTGAAAATGTGAGTTTTGATATCCCTCTTGAACTTGGCCAGGGTATTTGACTTTCTAATAGCAGATGGTAAGCTATTCCACAACGAGGCCGAAACCCTCCCAAAGCATCTGTTTCCGTTGGTCACAGAACGAGATTTTGGGACACACACCAAAGATTCTGACTCCGACCGCAGTGATCGTGACGGCTGATACAGGGTAACAAGCTCCTGTAGGTACTGAGGAGCTGTTCCATTTAGTGCCTTGCATGTGTTCACCAGAATTTTGTAATGTGACAAGTACTCTATGGGTAACCAGTGCAACGAATAAAGCACAGGTGTGATGTGCTCTCTCTTTTGGGAGTACGAGTAACCAGTCGTGCTGCAGTGTTCTGGACCCTCTGCAGACGGCTAGTTAGTTTGTCTGATATACCACAGAGCAGGGCGTTACCATAATCTGACCGAGAGGTAACAAGTGAATGCACCAAAATCTTGCATGCATCTGCAGTTATAAACTGCCGAATACAGCCGATGTTCTTGATCTGGTAGTAACAGGATTTGGCAATAGCGTTCACTTGTTTCTCCATGTTCTGTGAACTAACTTTGTGTTAGCGTATGGATACATTTTGTTCCTGTGTGTTGACAAAGTGATGCATTTTGTTCCCGTGGTGTGTTGACGCAGTGGTACATTTTTCTCTGTGTGTTGACACAGCGGTAGAGTTTGTTGCTTTGATAATTTTGTACATTTTGTCTCTGGTTGTTGACACAGTGATGCATTTTGTCCGAGTGTGTTGTCATAGTGATGCATTTTGCCCCTGTGTGTTGACAAAGTGGTAGCGTTTGTCGTTTTGTTTTCCAGGTTTTGTACATTTTGTCCAACTGTGTAGAAACTGTGATGTATAATGCCCTTACATGTACTTATTTACGCTAATGTTAAGTGTCCCAGTTGTGTATTTCATTGGTGTCCCCTTTGTGTGGAAACCGCGGATTTTTTAATCATTGTGTATTGATACTGAGGTGTATTGTGTCCCCTGTAGGCCGACACTATCGTCTGTCAATTCTTTTTTACTCATCAAGTGGTTATATAGTCCTTTTCTCAAAATTGATTTCCCGCCCACAGCGTAACACGTGAGATCCGTATCTCTTTCTTCTTCATATGAGGTTACTGTTGTGAGGACTCGAAACCTAACGAACAAACAATTATCCTTCTCAATTGGGGTCGTTTTTATGGCGGGTAACTGCACCCCACCGACTTTTGACCTATAAATTGAATCGATGAAAGGGGTAAAATAAAAGTCACCAGTGATAAAATTCTGAAAAGTTCATAACAGATTCCAGCATACAGATAGTACGACTTCGTGAGGTTATACATACGTGTTCAAACATAGGATATAAATAATAATAAAAAAGTGGCCACGTTATTTATTTGTATGAACACACAGACTGCACCTTTAAAATTCGGTAATATAAATGTAGGTACAACAGGTCAAAAAATAATTACACTACACGAATCAATATCAAAACATATCAGAAATTCGTTTTCTACTAATTTTTGTCGAGAGCAATCTTGTTTTCCCTTTTGTTTTGGTGATCCTTGTATTTCTTTTGTCAGATGTAACAATCGGTCTTGAATTTTGCTTTGGCCCCTCATAAATTGACGCTGTTGTGATATTTTATTGTAATTGGACAAAAACCATTTGTTGGCCCTATTGACCAATCTTGTGTTAAGAATTGATAATGATAATGTAGTTACACAATTAGTCTCATATTCTGTAGCATTGTTAATTACACCAAATACTCGTATCAGTGAAATGTGTTAAAATGGTGTAATGTTCACGGATATGGCTATATATAACCATGTCATATTTGTTTGCGTAGTAGCCCGTGTAATATGACCTATCAGTCCTGAGATTGGTTGTAATTTTCAACTCTTTCAATTGTGACGTCACGCCTATAGGACCAGTACATGCCGAAATTTTACATCTCAAGGTTGCATAAAAATTGCCGTTTTACACAAATAAATGTCACAAATCATGATAATGTGATAAAAGGGACTTACACTAGTTTTCATTTTATACGAAATTTATTAACCTCGTCACGAAATTTTTATTTTAGTTTGCCTAAATTCTTAGACTCGTTTCATCAATCTCATATGAAATGGAAACTCATTTACAAGATCATATATGCATGTACAATTGACTAGTAAATAATGTCTTCTATCTGTTGTAACCCAGATCTTTCTGCCAAAATACATCCTCCGTGTTCATGAAAGCAAATTTATCACGACAACTTCTATTAGTAAAAACGGCATACGATTTGATAGTAATTACATGTGAAAAGATCAGTTTTACCGGTACAGGCCGATTTTTTAACTGAGCATATTATCCCGATATAAAGCAGTATCATTTTACTTCTTATAAAAATGTAAACTTTATTTATTTTACAAGTATGAAACAAGTTATTTCAATTTCTATTAAACACTCTTTAGCCCGGATGTTAGCGCGCGGAGGTTCTAAATGTGAGAGAAAACCCGGAATACCCGGAGAAAACCCACGAAGTCGAGCAGATGACCAAATACCTTTTCACGTCCGATCGGGTTATCAAACACCGGCCGCCTTGTAATTAGTGAAAGATAAGTGCGCCACCAACAGCACCACCCGAGCACCTTTATTTTACTTCCTCCTTAATGACAGCAGAGGTTGTGTTACTGGTGTGGAAACTAACAAAGAAATCAGCGTCTGTAGGAAATGTGCAACAGCTTCAATATATATTTACAATTACAGCGAGGTAACTCGCCATGCTTCTACGCCAGAGCTATGCATGGATACTACAATCATCCAACAGGATATCGTTCAATTAAATTGATTTTTAATGTGATGTAAAGTTTAAATTTGACTAAATACGCTAGAAAATTATATATATTAACATTTGCTCTGTATCCTTTTATTGCATTACATTGAGATGGCAAATGACTTTGTGAAAT
>JAULCA010298686.1:0-12855 GCA_032360845.1 Crassadoma gigantea
TTTGTAGACTACCATAAGCATCTAGGAGTATTCATCGACTCAAATTGTAAGTGGAGCTATCACATAGAACATATTAGCAAAATTGTAACGAAACAATTGGGTGTCCTTCGTAAATTCAAATGTATCCTTACAAGACGTACATTAAACAGAATGTTTAGATCCTTTATTCTTCGGGTTTAAGAATATTGCTGTGAACTCTGGGACGGCTGTTCCGCTGCTGATGCAGAAAGGTTAGAAAATTTACAACTCGAGGCTGGCCGTATAGCCTCTTATACCAGCAGACTATCTCTTATAATGAAACGGGATGGGAACCTTTATCCTAGCGACGCTCTTGTCGAACACTTCAACTGTTCTTTAAGATACACAAAATGGTTTTACTCCTAACTATCAAAACACCTGTAACGTTGGGTGTGGTGGGCGTGTAAGGTGATGTAGATTGATTGACTAATCTAATCCCGACGACGGTGGAACCGTATTAATGAGAACGACGCAATAGCATGCCGTGTTCAACCACATGTATTCCATAAGAGAGTAAAAGTGTTACATCAGGGGCAATAACTCGTACACACTTGTTAACAATAGGTTTCGCGACACTTAACATGTACAATATTATATACGATACTATTACATCTCCATTCTTTTGAGAAATAAGTCCTATAACGAAGAATGTCCTTGGGAGTGTCCTGAGAATGATTAGAATGCTTAAACATTAGGACATACTTTATGACACCGATTGTCTAACGGTTAATATAAATTGACGTTAAACTTAAATTCAAACAATAATCTAACCCATATATTCTAGTTTATACAATGCACTTAATAGATGTACAGAATGGATATCCAGTCCTTAAATACTGTAGCTGATCTCATCTGTCTGTATCCTGTGGAATGTCACATTGACTTAATAACATTTTCCTTCACCACACGACCTGACCTTGTTACATAGGGGAAGTTTTGGTAAAACTACTTCAGGATCTTTCTTCGGTGTTGTGTGAATACACACAGGAGATTTACAATGCTCTTCTTTAAGAGAAGACGGACGACTAGCATCAACAGGGGTGTATGAGCTGTGCGGTTCTCTATCCAGGCTTGGATCCTCTAGAACTGGAATTTGGAAGGATGGGCAATCCCTGGAGCTAATTAGTTTTTGTCTATTTCTACGGTAGGTGCCATCATCCTCAGTGGAGACGATGTAAGACCGCTCACTATGTTTCTGAGTAACCATGCCAGGTTTCCATAGACTGTTTGTCTGCTGGATTCTTATCGAATCACCTTTAAGGTTTTAAGGGGTATACACCTAGTGTCATGGTATTGCATATGTCTGTTCTGAATACTCGACGTACCAACTCAGGATCAGGTGTTTTGGGCTAGAGTTGTGACAAAGTGATGGGTAAAACAGAACGGAGATTTCTTCCAATGAGTAACTGGGAAGGGGAATACCCGGCACAAATGGGGGTCGTTCGGTATTCTAGCATTGCCAGATAGGGAGTCCCTGTTGTCGACCTTAGCTTTTGACAGGATTCTCTTGACAACCTGAACATACTTCTCAGCCAAACCATTGGATGCTTGGTGGTATGGGCTGGATGTTTCATGCTGAAAGTCATACTCTTTAGCAAATTTAGAAAATTCTTCCGAAGCGTATTGGGGACCATTTTCCGAGATGACACGCTGGGGAATACCATAACGAGCAAAGATACTCTTCAGCTTCAGTATAACAGACTTGCTGCTGGTGTTGAGCAATTTCTCAACTTCGAAATAACGACTGTAATAGTCAACGTGAACAAACCGGTAGCTATGACTTGCCATGGGTATTCGGGCATGTCGCGGGGCAGAATTGGCTCCTTAGGGTTTGAGTTTCTACGTTCAAGACATGTCGAGCACTTGAGAACCATATCTGTTATGTCTGCTGACATTCTAGGGCAAAATAATTGTAAACATTTGTCGACACCCATGTGTCCACAGTGGACTTTGTCCATCATTTCACCACGTAAAGACTGAGGTATCACAACCTTCTGGCCTTTCATGACTAGACCACGATGGACAGTGATTTGATCTCTAAAGTTCTAATAAGGAATGACAGAGGACGGACATTGACTTCGGACTTCAGGCCAACCGCGTTCTACGACTGACACGAGGGTACGCAACTCCGGGTTGCTTTCGGTTGCTTCGCGGATATCCTCAAGTTTTCGATCACTGACAGGAAGCATGTAGAATACGGTGTGCACATGCAGGTTCATTCCATCCGAAAGACTTGGATATGTATCCGGAAGGAAGTTTCTGGATAATGTATCGGCTACAGGATCTGCTTGCCAGGTACATGCCTTACAGAAAGGTTATACTTCTGCAATTGGAGGAGCATCCTCTGTAACCTAGGAGGTGCTGCAAACAGCGGCTTGACCATGATAGAGACTAACGGTTTATGGTCAGATTCCACGTCAACTTTCCGGCTATACAAATATTAGTGGAACCTAGTACACCCAAATAGAATGGCGTACATCTCTTTTTCGATCTGCGCGTAATTTACCTCGCATGGTGTAAGTGACTTTGGGGCATACGAAACAGGTCTTCCGTGCTGTTATAATGCTGCACCAAGACCAAGTTATGATGCATCAACCTGAAGTGTGACAGGTTCCCTTGGGTTAAAATATGTCAGTACAGGACCTGGTGACCTTGTGATAATACTCTTGACCTTGTCAAATGACTCTTGTTTTGACGTATCCATCGTCATGTGCAACCGCATGGGAATGTTCCAGTACCCTGAGCGAGCGTCTAGTTTCGTAAAGTACTTCGCTCCAGATAGTTCTGGAAACACATCATCTAGAGTCCGCATCGGATAATTTGGACGCCGTTTTGCCTTATTGTGGTCTGTAGGGTCAAGACAAAAGCGCAATTTGCCCGATTTCGGTTTTTCGACAACCCCAAGCGAATCGACCCAACTTGTTGGTTCGCTTACCTAAGTTATTATATTTGCACTTTCCATTCGGTCTAGTTCATTTTTTAATTTATCACGAACTGCGATTGGAACGCGTCGCGGAGCGTGTAACACATGAGGCACAGTGTGGTCGGTTTCTATAACGCATTCCCCAGGAAGCAGACCAATACCTTGTAACACATCACGGTACTCCTGTAGACTACTCGCCTTATTCATGTAAGGGTCATTGGGTAAAACTTTATTAGGCCTAGATGGGCATTTCGGAATGGGAAGATTGGCCTCTACCATGTGAGCTAACTTCACTAAACCCAGCTCAAGACATGTGCGAAAGCTAATAAGAGGAGGGAGCATGAGTCCACAATGTAGAAATTGATAGACTTATTCTTACCAAAGTGTTTACATTCAACCTCACACTTGCCTACAATATGCAAGGGGTGACCATCATATGCTGAAAGCTTGAGACCTGCATCAGGTGTTACCTGATATTATCAAGGGTGGATTGAGGTAGTATGCTTACCTGTGAGCCTGTGTCTATTTTCAGGTTCACTGACAGGGAATTCTTACCAAGTTTGAGTTTTGCATATGCTTGGTCATTCTGGACATTTGCTGATACACAATCTATGAAAACATCATCCTGTACCTCAAGGTCAAGTGGTGTTTCAGGTTCTGTGACTGCATTAACAGATTTAGATCTACACATTTTTTTGAAGTAGATCCATTTGCCACATTTATCACATTGTTTACCACGCGCCGGACAGTTATCAGTCTTATTATGATCATAGCCACAACTTCAGCACTTCTGCGATAATTTTGGTGTATTAGTTGTTGCTGCTGCCCTCGGGCATCCTCGTCCAGGTTGCTGTCTACGAGATGAACTTGCTGCCTTTTGTAACAAGGAGTCCTTCTCCTTGTTACCCTTGGGATGTCTGCGTGAAATGGCGTTCACGTGGATTTTAATTAAATCCGTCAATATTCAAATGTCTGAGTGATCTGTATAGCTTTGTCCATTGTAAGCTTATCCCCTTCATTAATCAATCTTTCTCTAACCCTCGGGGATGAAGTCCCTAACACGATACTATCCCGAATCATTTCATCAGTATCCTTGTAGGCACAGTCCTTGGCTAACAGCCTCAATCTAGTGGCAAAACTTTCGATGTTTGATGTCCCTTGCGTCATGTTGAATTTGAAACGCTCGAAAACCGGGTTTAATTTTTGAACACGTCGTAGTAACTACTCAGTTTTTTTCGTTTTCTTCACTCAACCCCCACATGTTATAAATCTTTCTCCCTTTATCTCCTACTCACAGGAGTAAGAAGGATCACAGAACTGTTTGCTCTTTTTTCTTCAACGGACCGGCGAAAATCAAATCCGATGTTGCTGGAACCGTTTCCAGGCCTCCGGAAGGTTACTCGCCTCCCAGACCATTTTTGGTTGTGGTACGCCGTTTAGATCCATTATCGTCTGACACTATGTAATGTGGGTGTGTTAGGCGGGTAAGGTGATGCAGATTGACTAATCTAATCCCGACGACGGTGGAACTGTATTAATGAGAACGACGCAGTAGCATGCCGTGTTCAACCACCTGTACAATATCATATACGATACTATTACCACACCCTACTCCCTCCTATTGTTGCTAATTATTCCCAGCACTACCTTCGCAATGCATCAAACTATAATTTTTCTAATTACAGACGTTTTTCCCCTCTACAATAAGGCAGTGGAATCAATTACTCTTAGATACCGGGCACGATGTATCATTTTCCGCATTTAAAAATTCCATCCGTAACTCAGATTTTCCCCAGGTACCTAACTTTTATTTCTATGGAGAAAGAAAAAATATTATCTTACATACAAGATTAAGAAATCAAGCAAGTACATTGAAAAATCACTTATTTAGATCTAATCTTGTCGCTGATCAAACTTGTCACTGTGGCTATCCTAATGAAGATACCTATAATTTCCTTTTGAACTGCAATACTTCCGCTAAACAATGAATAACCCTCTTCCGTGAACTGAATACATTTATTCCTCTCACCGTTAATCTACTTCTTTTTAGAGATAAAAATTTATCTGAGCAGGAAAATGAATTAATCTGCATGCATACTCAGCAATATATTCACGATTCAGACAGATTTTAACCCAACCCGCTCACTTCCCCCCTTTCCATATGTGTCTGCTATAGTTAAAATCAGTTTGTATATAAAATTAGGTTGTATATAAGTTTAAATGTTTTTGTACAGTATCGATCTTTTCCTATGCTGACGGCACAAGAGAAACGGATATTCAAGGATGAATGGAATGACAAGGAGGAAGCAAACTAAGGCATGGAAGTGATGAACAATAGAACAAGCAGAAAGTTTAGCAAGTGTATAGTGTAAACTTCTACAAATGTAGTCATGATATTAGAATTGATCCTGTGGTTTGGCCACAATCCTAGCCTATGAACTAAGTCTCTCTGAGTCACAGCTTGGAAATAGTTGAGATCCAACAGCCATAACCATACATAAAATTGCTTGGCATGAAATATCTAATACAGATATCTACATTTACTTAGGATTGGCCTTGGGGTCTGGCCTATTCCTTTGAATCTCATTTTGAGAATATTTGCCATAACTGCTTCGATATCAAGGTGAGCATTACAGGCCCTCTTGGCTTCTTGTTAGTTCACCTGGTCCAAACGACCATGGTGAGCTTATGTCGTACTATCGAATGTGGCCCGTCTGGGTGCAGAGGAACGGGGCCAAACGAATAGGGTTATGTGAGGTTTAAATATTTAAAATCCTTCATCATCTGTACTATTGGAGGGATTATCCAAACTTGGCATGGAGCATCCTTGGGGAAAGGGGATTATGGTAACGCCATGCTCTGTGGTATATCAGACAAACTAACAAGTCTTCTGCAGAGAGTCCAAAACACTGCAGCACGGCTGGTTACTCGCATTCGAGAGAGAGAACACATCACACCTGTGCTTTATTCTTTACACTGGTTACCTGTTCGATACAGGGCTTAGTACAAATCAAAGTACTGAAAGAACAACAGACACACGCTTTCTTGGTGCTGCAATATTGCTATAGTGATTTATATATAACATTATAGGAAAAAAACACAATACAGTCGATGGAGATCCAGGATAGATACCATTTAAATTTCCTGAAAATGATGTAAACGAATCTTTACTCTGATCTAATTTCCGAGTTGGCAATAGTGCGAAGAAATGTATTTCACTTGTTTCCGGATCCCATTCCTCTGTACTTTGTATGTAATGTGGTGTTATGTAACTTAATGTTGAATGAAATAAAATGTATATTAAGTACTGCTTCAAGAAGCTTTGGGCTTTACTTTTGCCATAAATAAAGTGTTGACTTCCGAATGAATGATTATACGACTGTTGAAATAACTCCTTAGTGCCTGTTGGCAGAGGTTGAAACATATATTTCCTACAGATCAGCAGCAGTGCACATGTGTCACAAATGTCTTAGGTCAATAAGGATTTCCCAATGGGTTATATGTCATTATACACATCTTTGTATGATGATGTTAATGGTAACAGCAAAAAACTGGAATCAATTTTTACAGGGATTATATACAGTAGATTATATCATAAGGATTGACTTGAATATAGTTGATGATCATCATAAACCGCTTCGCTGTTTATTTAGAGTACACTTCGTTTTTTGTGTTAAAGCTCCATAACATAAAAAAATATATTCAAATTAATCCTTAAATATACAGATTTTCAAGCCTCTTGTGGTTTAATACTAAGTTACACAAGTATGTTAATGGGAATTAACACTGGCGTATTGCATGTATGTGTATCTATACAAGTATTTGATACACAAACATTTGTGCCAGTGGTCTTGGACGGTTTAGACCAAGGTGGGGTGGGGGCTCTCATCAGCAAATACATCTCACAGAATGTTTTATCGGAAAGTCCCCCATCCTTTTTAACTATCCTCATTTCGATATATTTCTTCAAATATTTGGCAATTTTCAACTTTAACATATTTGTATTTTAATATTGGGTATAACCTAAATTAAAGTTCTGATTCCAGGACATACCAATACGAGGCTCGATACCCATAAACGGGATCCAATGAATTGTTGCAAAATGCACATCCCAAAGAGGAGAGTGACTAGGTTGGGAGGATATGTTAGGAAGCTATGGCCTCAACTATGGTCTCCATCAAAGAAAAGTTTGAGTTTTTGATGAGAGATCATGTTTGTAGCGTAACCTGACTAGGTCGAAGGTCGGCGATCAGGCAGCTCAATTGGTAGATCATCCGTCTAGAGTTAGAAAGGTCCCGGGTTCGAACCCCAGATTGGTCGTACATTATTCCTCTGCTGTTATACAAAATGTATGTATTCCCAATGTATCTAAAACAAGAGGCCCATGGGCCTTTACGGTCACCTGAGTTCTGATATATAGTTATACAGAGTTGTTTTTGGTTTTTTCACAAAAAATAAACAATAAAACCGCCTTATTCAATATTTCTGAACATTTTCTTCAGGTTGGTAAGTATGTATTATGAGAAGCTCTTTTTACACAACCAATACTTTTTTCTATGTGACTTTTCGATGAGTAGTACGCTATGTACATTGCCACCTTCATCAGACAAATGACCAGGGTAGTCAACATCTCTAATAAAGAGCTCATATCTAGCGAGAAAACGTTACTTGCTAAGGGTATGAGCTATGCCATCGTTCCAGATAAAATCCAAGTTGATAATTTTGATATAGCCATAGAAGAGGTATGTGAGAAACCTAGCTATGCTGAGGCTGATCAACTGAGATCCAAGGTAACGGAGGTTTTAAAATTTACCAAAGTTAGGCAGAGACAAATCTATTACCATACTACCAGCTGACGATTGGAGGGCAGCAGTTGTCATGGACATCGAGGCCTATAAGTCCAAGGTCACAACAATGCTACAGGACAACACGACATATGAACATCTGCAGACCAATCAAACCCAAAAGTTTAAAAAGCGTCTCATAGCCTTCCTATCAAAATCAAAACAAGAGAGAAAGATAATCGAGAGCCAATACAGATATCTGTACACCCAAGATCCACATGCAGGAAAACCCACTGAGGCCTATTGTGGACTTTACTAGATCAATTGGTTTCAATGTTCCAGATCATTAGCAGACATCCTTGGACCGCTAGTGGGTAAATCGGAACACCATGTTAAGAATTCAAAACATCTAGCAGAGGCTATGTCTACCATCAAGATTCAGGAAGACAAAGAATTCATTTCACATGATGTTGTCTCGCTCTTTACTAACACACCCATTAACGACGCACTTAGAATCATTCGGAAACGCTTAGAATTAGACAGATCCTGACGCAAAAGGACAAACCTTCAGATTCAGGACATCATGGATTTGCTGGAGTTTGTGCTCACAGCAACATATTTCATATTCCGGAACAATATCTATCAACAACGCTTCGGCACTGCTATGGGTAGTCCAGTGTCTCCCATTGTTGCAAATTTGTTCATGGAACATCTGAAGCAAGAAGCAATAGCCACTACCCCGATTGAATGCAGGTCTAGCTTATAGAAACGTTATGTTGACAACATACTTGAGATAATCAAGAAGGGATCACAGAAAGGTTTGACCACATATATCAACACCGTAGATGCCACTAACAACATCAAATTTACATGTGAAGAAGAAACCAACGGCACAATGCCCTCCATAGACACTCTATTGGTAAAGATCCTTTACACCAGACGTTAGGCGTCATACGCACATTGCTCAACAGATGTGATACAATAGTCACAGAACAACAGCACAAAACACAAGAGCAGAATCACATCGCTAGGGGTATGAGAACATGTGCATATCTTGATTGGGCCCTAAAACGGGTACAACAACAGTGTCAAAATAAGGAGAGAAACAAGAAAAGACCCATCAAGGATATCATCGCCAGGAAAAGGGCAAGTATTAAAAGGCTGCATATACAGAGGTCCAAATTCTGATAAGGAAAATAACGAAGAGTTACACAAACTAATTAGCTCGGTTTCAACTGCAAAAACGTTTACACACTTTTTAATATTTGGAGATTTTAAATTTCTAAGTATAGACTGGAACACATGGATATTCAGGGGAGATTGACAAGGAGTCAATTTTATAGAACTCTTGAGAGATAACTATCTTCACCAACATGCTAACAAATCCACCCGCGTGCGGGACGGTTATGAAGCAAATACCTTAAACTTAATATTAAGCAATGAAGAAGAATTGGTAAGGGATATCGAGTATGGAAGTCCTATAGAAAACAGTGACCACCTTTTGCTATATTTTAAGTTTGCAATCCAAAAGAAGGAAACTAATAATTCCCAAGCTGGGTATAACTATCATAAAGGAGATTATTATAACATGAAGAGGGAACTACAAGAAGTAGATTGGGCCGCAATTCTGTCTGATCTAGATATTGAGGAGGCTTATAATACTTTCCTTCGTATTTTCAATACTTTTGCGGATAAGTATATACCAAAGAAGAGGAATAAAACTACTAATATTAGGAACGGCTTAGCATTAAACAGACAAGTTACCAACAAAATTAACAAAAAACATCGAGCATGGACAAGATATATGGAAACGAAAACGCAAGATCGATACAAACGAATATTCAAAGTTAAGAAACCAAGCCAAATGGGAGCTCCGGAAACGAAGATGTAAATGGAAAAAAGGAAATTGCACTCAATGCTAAATATCAATCTAAAAGATTTTGGAAAAATATCAATACCAAAAGAAAGGTTAGATCGGAAATTTCAGATTTAAAGGGACTAAATGGAGATTTATCGCAAATAGCAACACACGATTCGGATAAGGCAGAAGTGTTGGTATTTCTTCACTCAGAGAGACCCGTGAGTCATCCATTCCAAGATACAGCATGCAATGAAGAAACTATTAAGAAACTTCTCTATGATTTAAATAGCAGTAAATCACCCGGGTCCGATGGAATGCATCCTAAAGCATCAAAGGAACTTCGAGATGTACTTTGTAAACCAATGTCGAAAATATTTGATAAATCGTTGTCGGAGGGAAAACTACCCGAGTCCTGGAAAGACGCAAATATCTCAGTCATATACGAAAAAGGCCAAAAAATGATCCTGGAAACTACCGACCTGTCAGTCTTACAAGTATCATTGTCAAGACGATGGAAAAACTCATATGCGATAGTATAGTGCAACATATGCAACTAAATAATTTATTCAACAAAAATCAGTTTGGATTTCTTCCCGGAAGATCAACAATGCTCCAAATGTAAATTGTCATAGATGAATGGACGCGTATGCTGGACACTGGAGGAGAAGTAGATGTCGTCTATATGGACTTTATGAAGGCGTTTGATACTGTACTTCATCGCCGTCTTATACATAAACTATATAACTATGGCAACTTTCTCACCGAGAGACACCAAAAAGTAGTAGTAAATGGATCTGCATCAAAACAACAAAATGTACTTAGCGGAATTCCTCAGGGTAGTGTACTTGGACCAATTCATTTTGTTATATACATCAACGACATGCCAGAGAATACAGTGTCTTCATGTCCCCTTTTTGCTGATGACACTAAAATATACCGTATGATCAGAAACGATGAGGACAGGTAAATACTGCAATCAGATTTATATATAGTCTACAAAAGTGGTCAGATAACTGGCTTCTAAAATTCCATCCGAATAAATGTAAGGTACTACAGGTAAAAGGAACCCCTCATAATAATAGAAATTACAGTCTTACGAATCAAAATGGAGACGTTACACTTGAAAAAATCATCAGTGAAAAGGATTTGGGCGTTACAGTGGATGCAAATCTAGATTTCAAATCTCATATTCAAAAGTCTTTAAATAAAGCAAATTCAATCCTCGGAGTCATCAGAAGATCTTTTACATACTTAAATGAGACGATGTTCAAGCAGTTATTCAAGGCATTGGTTAGACCGCATCTGGAATATGCAGCCACCGCGTGGAGTCCGTATAAATTAAAGGACATTCAAATGATTGTAAATTGTTCAACGGAGAGCCACTAAGCTTCTACCAGGATTAAAAAAAAACATGTCGTATGAAGAACGATTGGAAAAATTGAAACTTCCAACGCTAAAGCACCGCAGGACCAGAGGGGATCTGATAAAAGTTTTTAAGAGTATTTAGAAGAAATTTGATGAGAAAGTTACCTTTAATTCATTAAGCTATGATAATTATGATAGAACTCGGGGCCATAAATTTACGTTTTTTAAACACCGATGTAATTCTGAATTAAGGAAAAATTCTTTCACTTTTAGAGTAGTAGATGAATGGAATAGTCTTCCAGAATTTGTTGTAAATGCGGAGACTTCAAGATATTTTGAATACGGCTAGATGATCACAACAAAGACTCAATCTATAAAAACTGATGATATAATTATAATCATCTGCATTCTAAAATTGCGCCAGTGACAAACTGTTGTATATTTTATACATGTCTTGTGATATGGACATAGAGGCTTCTAGCCTGCGTCCATTATTTTCCATTAAATTAAATCCATTAAATTAAGGATAAGAGAAAAACCAAAGGTCAAGTGGTCATCCCGTATATAAAGGGTATATCCGAAACCATCCAGAGGATATATCGCGGTCATGGCGTAGCAACAGCCATGAAGCCCCACAAGACGATTTGCAATATCCTAGTACACCCAAAGGATAAAACAACTAAAGAAAACGTCGCGGAATGCGTATACAAAATCGGATGCAAAAACTGCGACGCGTCATATATTGGAGAGACTGAAAGTCGGAGTCCCAGATAAATAAATCTGTAATCACAGACCATGCCACACAGAAAAACCATGTGATTGACTGGGATAACTCCAACGTATTGGACAGAGAGAGCAATCTGTTCAAGCGGCAGATAAAGGAAGCCATCTGAACACGCCGCAGTGGGCCAGTACTAAATCGAGACGAAGGGGCTCAAAGACTCTCACATCAAGTGTTAACAAAGCGTAGATAAATTAAGTCATTTCGGTACTTATATAACAACTATAGTACATACGTTTCCAGCGTAGCCGAAATCGACATCGATTTTATGGACAACTCGTACACATTTTACACCTTTGTGTGCATATGCTTCATTGCCGAAATGGACACTCCCTTTCTGCGTTTTAGAGTTCAGTGCCCTCTAATCGATGCAGTAACGGACACTTTCATCTTTTTTCTTGACCAACACGGGTGCAAAAGCCCATTCGGAGGTAGAGTGAGTGATCACTCCCGCCTCAAGCAACTTAGATAGATGTTGTTCCTCTTGTTCCTGGTACCCAATGGGATCCATCTTAACTTGTGGTTGACACGCTGTTCATATCAGGTATGTATTTTATGGGTTACCCCCTTAAGGCAGCCGAGGTCTAGGTCGTGTCTCGCAAACACATGACTGTATCGTATCAGAAGTTTTTTTAAAGCTTCTGATTGAGCAGTATTCAAACCTCCAGCCAAACGTTGTTTCAAGTCAGTAAGGTGCTTCGGCATTTGAGCACAATTTGTAGAGTCAGGGGTGACATTTCTCACGAGGCAAGTCTCCGAAGTGCTGACGAGAATATCGTAAAGTTCTTCTACAAGGCCTATTTCCTTACCTGGTTTTAACTTGACAAATGAAAGGGAGGTTCAAGGCTTTTATGACCAGACTTCGTCCTTTCTCAAATAGGGCAGAAAGCGTTAAGGTAGCAGTGTACAGTAGAAATGGCCTGTTCCTAAAAATAAAGGGCATATCTCAGATAAACAGGAATGGTGGATTTACCTTGCACAATACACCTACATACATATATATATTCATAAACTACATTTTCAATACATTTATTTTAAAGAATGATTTTTTTCTCTAAACCTGTTTTCGCCAGATTTGGGACTTGTGAAAACCATGGTTACGACATCAAAAAACACCAAAATA
>JAULCA010298797.1:0-18563 GCA_032360845.1 Crassadoma gigantea
TTTTTCAAAAGTTAGATACCTGAACTTTTTATTAATCTAAAAATATGTCATCAGTTCCTAATTAAACTCCTTCAGCGGCCCAGTAATTAGCTGGAGCTTGTTTTAGATAGGAACTACAAACGTATGAAACACTTGCTGATTGGCTGATTTAGTTGTGCGAGTCCTAAAAACAAGAGACACCATTACTCCATAACTTCTTAGAAACGATACTTAATCTTTTTTACCCCGATATACCAGGAATGAATTATCAACAGAAACAAGAGGAAATGAGACAGCTATTTCAACAACTTGTTTGTAGATTTAGATTGCTATTTTTCTTTCTCCTTTAATTCCTTGAAATCCTTTCATTACAATCGAACTACGCGGTAACGAATCGGACGTAAAACCAAAATGTAAAGGCCAAAAGGAAATTCGGGCTGGGGAAAATGTGTATAGTTATACGTCTAAGGCGTAGAGTTTGAATCCATTCCTACAAAACTTACCGAGTCATGTTTGTGTTGCAGGACTGTGTGAATGAAGTAAGCAGACTAGCGACGTTCCTGAAGACGGAGGGAACTGCATCGTTGTACGCGGACATAGCCGAACAGTGTAACTTCAAGAAGATGAAGAAGGAAAAGGACCCGTTAGAGGATAAGACAGAGTGGAAAGACCACAACCCGGGCATGTACAGGAAAGGTAACAAGTTAGCACAGCTTTAGTAATCCTCTCTCAAATATCTGTTTATTGTTTTGTTGTTAAACATGTTATTGTTTTTGCTTTGTTATTGCCATTCTCGCTACTTAATAACATTAATTTGAATATAAAAAACGATTGAGAGTTTAAAGCCATGCAAGGGTATATTGCATAGGACATATAAAGGACGATTTATCTAATCTTATAGGTACAAAATGCACTTTCAAAAGGCAAGGCACATTTAAAAAGTGAAGATGGTAACTATTAGAGATAAATGTCGTTTATTATTAATATTTGATAAAATCAATCTTCGCTTGGTACTATGTTCCATTGATATGCCTGTATTGTATGAAACCAGATGATTTGTCGTGTAGTCATCGTGAACGACTGCAATCTTACGATAAAATCAGGTGATTTAAATAGGATATGATTAAATTATGACTTATAAATATGTTTAAGAAGCATATTAACCGTTAAATCGCCAACACAATAAACTGCTACGTGTACACATCATGCATGTGTTACGGGGAATGTGGCAGGTGTGAGGTATGTATTTACATGTAATACATATGTGTGTATTGTACATACGTTGTAATACTATATGAGACAGTGTGTGACGTATGCTTTATTTTATTATATTGAGTGATTAATACTCACTGTGTTTACTTACAGGGGTCGTGGGAGACTGGAAAAACTGGTTCACAGTGGCCCAGAATGACATGTTTGACACAGTGTACAAGGCAAAGCTAAATGACGTAACACTCCCTGTGCCTTATATATGACATACACCAAACCACTGAATCTGAGATATCGCATCAAATAAGGATAATTCGTTTTGAACTATTTTATTCTGTTTTCGTAAATAAAATATAGATTCCAAATAAATATTTTTAAATGTGAAAAATGTTTTATATGTACAAATTATGTTTGTCATGATTGTTTTAACCCAACAAACAAAAATTGTCAATTTACAAAATTGCAAAAACTCAATTTAGGAAGAAGAATTAGCGGAAAGAAATATAATTCAATAGCTGACTATTATGAATTTCACTTTGGCCTGTCCATGTGACGTTCATGTGTGATGGAAGTACTTCTAAATGTTCAAAAAGAGTGTGTTCCTATACAGACAAACACTGTATAGATGTATCCATTGTTTTATTCTTTTTTTACTGATTTAAGTCTGCAGTCTTCCTTTTGTAGTTTACATATTGTTCATACGTGTTGGATTCCGAATATTGGATTAAATATCATGCATTTGAGTGTATATGTGCCTAAATATGATAATTTATTTGCATATCTCCCTTCTTCAGCTTTGTAAATTTGACTACGTATAAATTAGCGTAAACACAGTGATAAAAGACTGGGTAGATTAATACTTGTTTCAAATATGGCGCCGTTCACGCTTCAGGGAGATATCATTTCAATGATAACCAATGCTTGGGTTATTCACCATCTAGATAAATGGAACATATTCGGGATACATTAAACTACAAATGTAACAAGGCTAACAAACCTCCTATTCTATAGATGAACATTCACATTTCTTTGGCGGCAACGTCAACAACGGTGGCTTCGTCCTGACCGCGTCACTTCATGAGCAGTGTGTCAATGCGCGTACATGACCACCGTTTTAAATGAATACAAAAGTTCGAAAGACCTTTCGCATTGCTTAATTTAAGATTTAAAACCCATAAAAGGAAAAAAATAGTGTTGTTCACTCAACATTTCTAATTCAACTCATTGTATCGATGTATATTTAGTGGAATTATATTGTTCTAGAAACCACAGTTACCGAAGTTACCATCATAACAATCCGCTTCGACTATTTTTTCTGCGTAATGTAGCATTTAAACATTTTTGAATGTTAATATAACGAGCGCCATAGAATATGCGTTCATACACAGTGTACTACCGTAAACGCCGTCAAAATGAAGGCCAATCCTTAAATATTCACACGGTTTAAGCAGTTCATATTTTAATGAATGTGTCCTGTTTTTTTGTTTTTTTTTAAATCGAATGATGTTGAAGAAGATGGAAACGTTTGGTTACTAATGTTTATATATGCAATGTTCACAACAAAAACATAAAGAGTGACGCTACGTAAACAAAAATCAATTTAAACAGCCGTCGTGATTGTTGAATTTTTCTTTTATCTATAATACACAGAAACTGATACTGGACAAGTGACAGATGTGTCTACTGTAACGTTTATGGATATAAACAATTGAATACGAGTTGCTGTATCGTTTAGTACTGCTGTATTGTTCGCCATCTTATTACATCATATATAACGCCACCTGGTGTACTAGGGAGTAGCTCATTATCTACAATGCGTTGGGGAGCGTTCATTATTTATACACATATTATTTATACACATATTATGTATAACTATCGTTACATCTACAAGACTATTTAAACTATTTAACACTGCAATTGTTGTATTTTAAAACCTTATATATTATAACATGACATACTGTCAAGTTGGACATTTCTTTAAACTGGCCTCAGTGAGTAAAGTTTGGCGATGGCAATATTTCTGAATTCGTTATAGCCCCGTTATCTAACGTTTAATACTGTTTCAGTATATCTTCGCGTGAAATAAAACGCAATCATTTTCACACTGCTAAAATTTCAAACATTATATAATAAGATTTCACTATTACTTATAATTTTTGCGCGGTACACAAACGCATCATGATAGATAATTTGTGAACATGAAGTTGGAAAAGTCAATAATTGAGAGCTACTTAAATGCACGTGAGTTAAAAGGATGAACTGCGAATATCTTATCTCGAATGATGTAATGTAACACTAAACTGAGGGACAAAGGCTTAATAAACATAGAAAAATACTAGTAATAAATATCCCGATAGATGTGCAAAGTTATTAGTGTTGTGTGCAAATCTAACCTAAATAATCGTCATTAGTCGGTCATGTAAGCAGTGTGTAAATACAAGGTCGATTTGTTCTTATGAGAAGTTCATATTCAACCAATACAAACCGTTAATATTTCTATTTTAAGATAAACAATTCGGGCATATGACATTTTAATTTTCTTATCGGTGTCAGTACAAACGCAACCAATTACCATAATGCAGAAAGTTCACGCGTTTGAAATAATCAAAGATTTAACGGAATATGAATGTAATGAGAAAAATGTCACTGATTCAGACTTGGTGTTGGAAAGGATTTTAACCTTTAATCAATAGGTGTATTGTTGAGTATTAATCATCATAATGTTATAATTCATAACTGCTCCCTCCGTGTACTTGTATGTTGGTATGCTTCCTGAGCATGTGCAGTTGTCTGGTGAAAAAAGCAAGCGGGCACTGGAGTAATGGCTTTAATGCGTTTGATTTAATTCGAATCGACAATCATCACGAGTTGTAACTCAACAGTATGTAACCTCACATTTGACAAGAAAAACTGAATTATAAAAGAGTATCGGGAACACCAAAACACGGTACTCTATAAGGGTATTCTGTTAGTCTGTTCTGTTATGTATTCAAATGAGACGAAGAAAGATGCAATCGATAGAGGAATCGGAGGTGAACAGTTTTTCATTTTCTCTTAAATCGATAAATTAATCAGTTTTTTTTATATTTTCACAAGTGCGCAGCACGAATGAACATATAAAAAAAATCTACCATACCCGTGAAATATATTTGATATTAAACGGGAAACCATTGAATTTTCTTTTTATTATATCTCGGAGGAATTCAATGCTAAAGTTGACGCATCTAAGTATTTCCTTCTAATGCCTGATCGTGAGCCTAGACTCCTTCGATGTCCGCCGGTCGAGATAACTGATTGGGATAAGTGCACACTTCACAATTATTAATACGCTAATAAATATAGTCCCACTTTAAAAAAAAATTTAAAAATAGCAACCAACCCTAATAAATTCCTTTTTGTATTTATGAATTCCTGTAATTTGATAAAATATTTAATATGTATTCAAAAGAAATGATATGATAGATACTTAATGATATAAAAAGAACCATAGTCCACCTGCTGTAGTTATATAAGCGACTGGAGAGAGCGCGGGGAATTTTTCGAAGTTCGACATGGCTACTTCAAATAATTTTATTCAGCGATTCATATGGGGAAAAAAGAAATAGAGCCTATGAATTTACAAGTTATGAGGATGCTATTTAGATGGATTTTTATTCGCTGTCGCTGTCAATAGGCAATATACGACATGTCTTAGCCTTAAGCTTAAGTGGTATGAGACTTGAATCGGTAGACACGTGCTCTTTCATCACACTGTGAGTTTGATCTTGTCTGTTCTCCGTAGAAATTCACGTTTTCTACACCTTGAAAACTGTTCCCACTGAACAGTGACATCGTTTTAGGAGGCGATTTAGGACCAAAGGCCGAGCTCACAATCGCCTGATGATTATCGGATGGAGGAGAGGCCGTGTGAACTGGACCAACGTCACGGTTGACACCGCCGACAGACAAAATAGTTCCGGCCAAAACTTATATCATCACTAGTGATGATATACGATTTCTTATATCATCAATGCAGTGATGATATAAGTTTTTATCATATAGATAAATTCCTATATTTCACTGGCAAATATGTAATAAAATTCAATACGTGTACGATACAAACCATTGTCCAAATGACATGGAAACCACGGCACTACCAGCTGTATATAATATAGGGTTAAACAGATAAAGTAAATACACTGATAAAGCTACGGAGAAGTTAGTGGATCCATGGGTGCAAACCAGACTTAAAAGTGATATAAGATTGAAGGATAAAAACAACATGCGGCATGAAGATTTTTGAAGGACAAAAAGAAAGTGACTGAGCTGTATAACATCTACTTGTCAATCGTAAAACTACGTCTTCGCTAATCATAAGTCGACATTTCCTGAAATACCAAGCAGAAACAACCAAACCCTGATTGGTGATGCGTGCAAACCTTCTCATACAGACATAACTTCATAACTCAAAGATAAGATACATTTGGTAGAGTGCTGTACTTATCTGCTGACGGAGAACAAAACTCCATGTCGGACTGTTTCGTACATAAACGTTAGAGCAGATATCTCAGTGTTAATGCACTAAAGGTTCGCTATATATTTCATATGTATATGACACTTTGCCAGATCTCCTATACACATTAAGAATCCAAAATGTCTGGATTTCACAGGATTTGATCAATTGTATTCTGAAATAAATGTGGTTGGTTTGCCATAAGTACACAATTTACCATTGCCTTGAATACAAACAGCAGAGAAATTGACTGCAGGTTATTCGTATGTGATTGTAAAACAATTTGAGAAATTAAGTTAGTTTGTACTTAGACATTAAGGTTACTGTCTCCATATTCATCGTCATCAGTATAACAATTTGCCTTTCCCTTCTGTAGTAGAATGTTGCTAAAGTCAATATATCTAAATGCATACAATACCCATGTAAAACAGATATTTGTTTCGACTGTAAAAGCTGTTGGTGAGACATACATGCATCAGGATGGATGTTGCTACGTAAAACAACAGAAATTCCAAGAAAATGCCAAGGAAACGTTATTGATAGCTTAATGCTTTTGAAATAAATACATATTATAGAGCTCTGTCGTAATTTGTTTTAGTTAAACAGGAGTTTGGCGAGTTATAAACGTTAAAATTATTTTCATACACGATGTTTTGTGTACCAATCATTATATCATAATTATGTTTGTCTTTTTAGAGTCAGCAATGGTATGTAATGGTGCTGGGTGGGGATCTCAACCATTTCACAGTTATGACTGTGGAATCATACCCCTAGGTGTGGGACCAAACCCTTGAGCCGATTGTAATATCATGATTGTGCCGCATTTCAGCTCTTATTGTCATCATTTCCATTTGTCAAATTTAAATCCCCAGCACCGTAAAAAAATTTCCAATCAAGATGGTCATTGAAATCCATGTTGCCAAGTTGCAACTGTCTTACCCTATGGCGTCAGCCCATCGACTTGTACAATTTCAACCCCCTCATCTGAGAATTTTTCTATCCAAATATAGTTGACAACAATCTCCAAGAAGTCGCTTATACAATGTACCAAATTAACCCCTTTCGGCCTGGTTAAAATCCTCTAATCAGCACCTTGGCCTCAGGCCGATAGCCTTTCCGTTAACTTGCTATTTATAAATTTTAGATATGGTGTCATACCGTTTGAAATTGATTGTTGCTAAAAATAGATTAACGCGTTATTTTGTCGGTGACCTATTTTCTCAAAGACGACAGCCTTGATACATGTACCTATAAATTCAAATTCGCTTTGATTTCCATTCAAACTAAATGTTTTTAGTCGAGTTAAACAGTGACACTTTCCTTAGATTTAAGAATACTACTATGGATTATCATGACAATACCTCAGATATATGTTACTAAAAATTAAATTATATGGATTTCCAGGGTGATGGGCTAAGAAGCTTTGGGTTAAACATCCCGAACAGTGAAATGTTTCCAACGAAGGCCCGGGGGTGGGGGGCTCTCAATACCCATAGCTCGTTCGGCCATCCAGTCCAAGTTCAATCTTACTCAAACGCTTCTCGACGTGCTACCATACTGCCAAGAACGAAATAAGTAATGAAAAGTGACCAAACCAGCCCCAGTCTCTCCTAATTGTTAAACTCGATTTGCCGACTATAAATAAAGCTCATCCTATCTCATTCTTATAAGTATTATATTGTTCTGATGAATAAATATCGGAGATTATCATAAACTACGCTGTTTTTTTAGGCTTTTCCTTTTCAATATATTGTTACATAATATCACATATTCAAAGCTATGACAATCCTACTTTTTTGTATGCATTTATTGATCGTTTAATTATCAAAGGTGTGCTGATTACTTGTGTATCTTATTAACGCTTGCTTTTTGGTAGTGTCCAAGTTTGTTTAACGATACCTTAGCAGCCGTAGAAAAGTGTGTTAAGGTACCGGTGGGGAATACATTTGAACCGCCCGAGTTATAGTTGAGAAGATATGTGAGAATTTGCAATCGACACCACTTGGTATAAACAGCAATGACAGACCACAGAAAGGCACTGGATAAAACCACTTCAGATAACCTATCCCATCTCGATTGATTATATGACAGCGAACGACAAATCATGAAACCTCCCTTGACAATTGCCCTCACTGCTAACACTCCATGGTATTCTAAGTATATGTATAGTTTTACACTGTTTCAGACGTATTTCAACTTGTTAAAGTTGCCTTATGATTGTACTTGTTATTTTATTTAACTGTTAATTATTATTTGCTTTTTCATTTTTACAAATTCCTAGTCCTAGAAATAATAAAAAAACGCGATATACCTCATGCTCAATTGAATTTATTATCTCTTAAAAAAAAAAAAAAAAAGGTAAATCCTTAATACAACCATTTTTTAAGTTATTATCAAAGTCATCAGATTCTTTATTGATAAATTCCGTTATTAAAATGTTTGATTATTTTGATGATATACAATGTTGGTAATGCTGTTTACGCATGGATGATGTAAAATCATCAAATATGAAACATATCCGTGTAAATGTTTAAAGTGCCCACGTATAAGAATAAGAAACACACGAGTCTGAAATTAATTCAGGTTGACATTCGTAGAAAAACTTAAGAAAGAAAATGGGTTTGCATTTTTATTATTGTGCAGTGCGATGAATTGTATTCAATGATATTACACTCCCGATAAGGCAGCTGTAGATGGACAAATGGACTAATCTCGATAATCACCTTACTTCTAATTATTGGCTGTCGGGTTAGTCAGACAACTACTGTTCTCCCGGTCACGTGTGCCATGAAGGTCAACATTGTGTAGCGTATACCAGCAAAAACAGTGACCACTGGAGCTGGGACGACATGACATCGCTTACTGTTTTTCTAACTATGATTATGACATTTGTGAAAAGAATGCTGACGGGTATGCATCTCAGTTCTGTTTTATTAACTAGTGAAAAGTATCGTTTTTGATGTCTTCGATAAAATAATTTATGTATATTACTTATTCAGAATTATCGAAATAATGTCACACCCTCGTTAGAGAAGGGAAATACCAAGTCGGCTAATTGAATCAACTACCTAGATTATTATAAGACTCGTTAATGTCTAAAGGGGTGAAGGATAGAGAAATTCCACCAGAGGGGTGAAAACACCGAGTAAGTATTTTTCTCTTATTTCAATCACCAGAATAAGCTTAGAAACCGTGAAAATGCGTTCGGACTTGCCACCATCTTGAGTTCTTTAGAAGAAATATATCGTAAAATGTCATCAAGTCGCCTCTTCTGCATTGCAGCATTGGACAGTGCCAAATCCATGACGTCACGTCATTGTTGAGCCATTGTGATAGCAGAAATTTCCTTCACCGCTTTCTTACCCTGGACAGCTCTATCTTACACACCGTGAACTGAGAGAAAATACATTTCTTACCCCTGTCTCACAAACACTTCTTAAAATATTGTCCCTGTCATATTATCAGTCTGTGAAAAGCGTCTGCAATTATCATAAAGCACATACGACATGATATCGGTGTGATGTGATCAGGTATATTTTCAGAGACGCACTTTCCTTAAATAACAGAATCAATAATTGAACGGGTACAACTAAAACACCACTCTTTTTCGAGGCTTTCGTACAGGACTGCTTCAGAGGGTTAATAATTATGGATATCTTTATTATAAGCATCCGGTTGTTTAATCTAAACATGAATGTAATGATACATTGAACCACCGACAAAAGTATAGATATGTTTTGTGTTGCAAACCACGACTGAACAAAATGTGAAAATAATAACGATACTTCTGTTTTCCCACCGTAAAACACTCAATTTATCATATATGTTGTTGATATCTTACAATATGAAATAAAACGCACCATAGTCTAATATCTTATAATTGTTTTCTTCGTTTCCTGCCAAATTGGACCGATTGCTGGATGAAACACTTTTCTCTAGCATTCAGTATCGTGGAAGAAATGCAAACATTCAATCAAATACGTATATTTTCTAATAAAATATTATTAATAATGTTATTTGATTTTAAAGGTAATGTATCTAAAGGCTTTAGTTATTATATGAAAGCAAAGGTCAAAGAGAAATGGTTAAATGGATTTTGATATATTTATATCAAAGTTACCGTCCATCTAGCTCTCGCTTTTTTGTTCTTGATCTTTGATCTCAGGATAGTATTATAGATTTTTTTTAGCTGATCTAAATGACTCATTTGCTCGAACAACATTTTTTTCAAAACATTAAATACTTACGTTTCAACATATTGTTACATGATGACGTTGTAGCTTCTATTAGGGTTTGTCAGGTGAAAGACCACACTATCTTAATATGTTCCTTATCCTTATAAGGGTTTTCGCCAATTAGATATGTAATGAAAAGCAAACAAAATACAAGTTAATTTTATTTAACCGTATATATTTTTAAGCCATGACTCATTTTACAACAACCACGATTGTTATCGCACAACCTTCATCGGTCGTCCGCACAAATGTACGCATGCATCGTGCACACACCGCACATCGTGTTACGTTGTGCGACCCCACAACTGTACTTTCATAACTATACTTTACATAATCCTTTCTTTTAAGAAGGAAACGACCGTCAGGAAAAAAGGCTGGTGAGCAAAGTCCAAATCAGTCCTGACGGTGAAAAGCCCGTCACACCGTTACTAACTGTTTCCAGTTAAGCGTGAAATTGTCAAAGTTTTTATATAAATTAAATCATTAACCCTGGCACGCCAGAAGCGCCAAAGTTTGTATAAAGAGAGCTAAGTAGTCGTAGAAAAAAAGTGTTTAAAGTATAATTCGGGATCTACAGACTATTGTAGTTTGTGGTCTGGAAGGGATAAAAGGGATATGTAATGTTGTGTATATTAAACACTAACAATGCTTCACAATGATGTGTAGAGTAGTGGATATTAGAAAACGCTACAAACACTATGATTGCTTTGCTGTAACCATTCCTTCCTAGTAAAATATCAACATATCAAAACTAACATGTTTTTTTCTCGTTTGTACCTCATTGTTTAACATGTCCTTAATGAAAATTGTCGTTTAAGTTCCGGTTAGGCGTCACGGCCCTGGATGCACATGCCAAATTCTTCAGAGGTATCGAATAAATTTGGCGAAGTGTTCTAAAATGGGTTATTATTGCAAAAAAAGTTATCGCTTCGGAACAGCTACTTTCTGTGAATTTTGTATAGTGTCTGAGTGCAGACCAACTATTTTTCATGATTAAGCATGTGTCAATAGTACTGCAAATGAACACCTGTTAATTTTCACGTCAATAGGTCACCGACTTGATATCCACCTTATCATTATGTGTCAGTAGTCGTTATATAAAATTTGTACCATCCTCAATAGTAAGCTACATGTGTATATGCTAGAATCATGAGGGGACTCAGCGTTGCTCTTACTCTCCTTCCTCTGCTTCTTCATGGTAGGAATTATATATGTTTTCTTAACTTATTTAAAATTTGGGTACCAGTATACATTTAGGTTTTGCTCTTTTCGCTCAAAAATATGTTTTACCTCACACATTCGACAATTTAACTAAATGACTTTTTTATTTATAAACAAAATATGATTATAGACAAGAAGTAAAATATGATATTTACATATTACTTCCTGTGTTTAACATGGTGTTACTATTATTTGTAGCTTGGTTGCCTTTATCTAAAACCTGTATATGAATAATGAAAAGGAAAGCGTAATTCATCCTATAACTGTCTGTGATATAATTCTACAATATCAACGATCAGTACGTTTGGTTATTGCATTATCACGCCAACAAAGCTTATCTTTGGATCTTTGATTTCATTTCATTATGTCACAGTAAGGATTTTCAATTACAGAATTTCCCCCAGATTTATACAGTGCATCTTATTTACATGCTGAACAGGACAGGTCTCTGGTTTTCTATGGCTATTGGTGAAGCAATTAATTTGATGAAAATATATTTATGAACTGTTTAACGTTTGGTATCACTGCAGTTTGTGGAGCCTGTACTGGTGGTTGGCACTCGTTTTCCCATGGAGGCCCGTGCTTCAAGGTGTTCCATGAACGAGGAATAAACTGGAATGATGCTAACGTAAGATTCAAATTACTTTTTTGTAAGAATGTAACTCTATATGTAACAAGTAAGAAAATGGAGAAAATTCTTCGGTGGTTATTCTATTAAATGTTTTGCGATATTGTTGACTGATTCTGTGACTGTGATTTTGACAGTAAATATATGACATGTAAAGATATATTTGAAAAATACTTATGTTAAGGTTCATTAACTTCGGTTGAGAACTTAAATAACAAATCTACGTACAGGTTAAATGTTGCAATCTTACAGCAAAGATGTCTGGCATCTGGTACCGTCCTGGCACAAGTACCGGACCACAGTACCCACACCCACCTCATCAACCTTATATGTAAGTAGATCTACATAACAGTCATATTTATATGTGCCAAATGACAATAACAAAGTTTACATCGATTCGTAGCTTATGTTCTATATGAATATTTCCTTCCGATATATGAGATTGACTTATTCATATATACGCCTTTGGTTAAATGATTGCATGGTACATAAACTACTCGACATCAAGGGATTGCACTCACTCTCGCTCTCTGTCATAGCAAAATTGTAGGCTCAGTGTGCGCCACCTTGTGGATCAGACAAGAAGACTAGTTTGATCATTTGTACATCAAATGCGTCTTGTGGGTGCGGAACGATAGCATTTTCTAGCCCTGAAATCGGGCGTTGCGCCTCTGTAATCTTCAAAGGACAGGTATCAGCCTAGTGATTAGTCAGACTTTTTACCCGACATCAACACGTACTTCGGTACCCGAGTACTTACCTGTATATAACACTTTGTATGTTATTGTTTAAGAAATCACATCATTTTCAAATAAATAACATTAAATATTTGTGAAAATTGCGGCTATACTTACAATGTTGCCAATGTAGTTAGATTTATAATCATAAAATTATATATTCGTGTATGTGGTATATGTTTATTGCTTCTAAAGGATTCAAGTACAAGGAAGAAATAGAAACACACAAGTCGGAAATTGATTCAAATTGACATTTGTAGAATATTTTGATGAAAAGTAAATTCACATTGATACTTTAATGGTATCTGATTAATGCCACTTTTATATCATACAACATATAAAGTTGTGCTTTTTTGCAATATTAAATGTATGATATTGATTTAACATGTCACGTAATATAAATATATCATGTATCACGTAATTCATATATGTACATTTGCTTCATTAAAGCGTCGAGTCACAGTTCTGGGTTTTTCATGATCGGTGCTACTAACTGGGGAGGCAGCTATAAATGGACTAACCTCGGAAGTCATCTAACTTCTAGTCACAGCTATTGGCTGACAGGTCAGCCAGACAACTACTGTCACACCGGTCACGTGTGTCATGAAGGTCAACATTGTGTAGCGTATACCAACAAAAACAGTGACCACTGGGGCTGGGACGACATCACCTGCAGTGTTTCTAACTATGACTATTACATTTGTGAAAAGAACGCTGACGGGTAAGCATCTTAATCTTTGAAGTCTTTGATGAAACATCTGTATAATAATGTAAAATTCATTCAAACAATCGAAGTAATTGTCACAACCTCGTTAAGGTATGAAGTTCCTATACGACTTATACAGCGAAATACCTTAGGCAATTAACATCTAGCCCCTGTCTTCCATGTACTCCTCCTACTTAGCATCTTGTCAAAATCTCAACCTGTGGAAAGCGTTTGAAATCATAATAAAGTGTATACGATATGAGATCGGAGTGCGGCGATCGAGCATATTTTCAGAGAATTACTTTCCTTCGATAACACAATCTGTAATATAGCGGGTACGAATGAATTAAGACAGTTTTGATGCTTTCGTACAGGACTGCCTCAGAGGGTTGATACTCATTGTTGTGTTTCTTAGTGATTGGTAATTATACAACCGACGAAAGTGTTGATACTGTTTTGCCATTGTAATGTACTTTATTTTTCATATAAAAGTGTTTAAAATCTCAACAATTGTCATAATCTGTACTGTTAAATATCACAGTCATATTAAATCATAGTTTTCTATTGTTTCCAGCCATAGTGGGCCGATTGTCGGATAAAAGACGTTTGTCTTGCATTCAGCGACGAAGACAAAGCATACATTCAACCAATATGAATATTATGTGAATAAAAGATTATTAATAATGTTATTTGTTTTCAAATAAAATTCACTAGTTATGATAAAGCAAAGAGCAAAGTTGAATGGTTATATCATTTTTATAGGTGTATTCAAGTTACCGTCCTGCTCACAGTGTACCTTCGCTCTCTTTCTTATCACCAGAACAAATCTAAATGACAGATATACACACCGTATAAAGACAAACTTTAAAAATGGTATCATATCGCATAACTTGATTCAGTTGCTTAAGATATATATATATATGCAGTGGTGGCAATAAAAACGAATTTAAATTCTCTATGATTTCCAATCCATCTCAATTATTTACAGTTGATAAAAAGAAAACTGTACGTGTACCTTTGATTAAATCATAGTATTGAGGAATTTTTAGTCACTCAAATCACCTCTATTGTTCAGACAATATCTTCAAAACATTGAATATATGTAATGTGTCATCACAATGTTATATAATGACACAAAATTAAAGCTTTTGTAACTTCATTTGAGGTGAAATTGGTTTTTATTATGTTTCCCTTTCTTATAAGGGTTTTAACCAAATGGTGAAAAGACCTACTATTTTTGCCATGATTTTGTGGTGTCATTATCTTTATATTAATAGCAGTATTGGTTATAGATGTATAGGTATTATATAGAACATGATGAAAAGGTTGGAATGCAGCATTTACAATGAAACAAAAATCGATTTCGGTCGCCATGACGTCATATTCAATATCCTCAAACAACCATAATGCAAAACTATCAATTATACAGCATACATGCTTTTCATCATTAGTTGATATTCTTTTGGCCTTACTTTTTCATGGCATGTTAAAACAAAAAAGGTCACACTCAAATCATCGCTGTTTGGTAAAAGGTCACACTTTATATTTTTTACCATGCTTTTGAAGTGGTTTGGATATTTATTTTTATTTTTTAAATGCCGATCACATGGTGAACCTGTTATGATCTGTTGTCTACTAGGCATATTTTCTTTCGTTTAGGTTCTTATGTTTGCCCATATTAAAGCTACCTACCATTTTTTCATAACTTTAATCTGGATCAAAAATCCAGGACTGTCGCCTTGGCATCATATCAGATTTTTCTTATCGTCTTACTGTAATAAATTTTTAATAATCTACTATCCATTTTATCATATGCTATGAAGACTACATTATACAAATAAAATGTTTAGATGGTTCGAGAAAAAAAATTGTCTAGATACACTTTCAAGGTCAAATGTTAAAAAATGATGCTTAAAACCAGAATATTTAGAAATATTTACATTCTGCTTAGACCCATTGACGAATATGACATAATTTTGCATAACAAAGGTGACCTCATCACTGCGTATTGATACACTAGAATGACATAGCACAGGGCGTTCTTTCTTTCTTTCTCATGTTTGAGGAAAACGATTTACTCTTGACACACTTTCAAGGTCATACACGCCAAACGTTTTAAAATTAGGATATTTAGAAAATTATCTAAGGAATTTACATTATTTTCTGGTATGATGTCCACAAATATACAATGCACAAATTGACCAGTAAATGGTTCGTGTCAAAGGTAAACTTTTAGTTGTGCCACTTCAAGCTTACATCTCAGAAAATAAGTAATTTCAATTTTTTCTAAAACTAGAGTCTTGATACTTGATCTGTATATATGCTCAGGTGATTGACTATCACGTAGAAAAGAACGATCGCCCTTGATCAATTTTCAATGTTACAAGGATTGACAATGTCAAAATAACTAAACAACCTCTCGTATTTAAGAAAGGACCTGGCCCCGAGATCTTGAAACGATCTTAAGTCTAAAATTGTCTTAATATTTGACTTAGCCAATCAGAAATAGCGTTATGAAATGTGACGTCGCATGTGATTGGCTAAGCAAAAACTTAAGTCTAAGATTATTTCATGACCTCGGGGCCTGGTCAAAGGGATTTAGCAAAGAGCATGCTGGAACGAAGGCCTTAAGTATGGTTTCAATGAATGAACTTTATTAACATGATATCAGTGACTACAATTTTTTTTCCCTTTCAGCCAAATTATCATTACTTTGATACATTTTAAACAAAAAACAAAGGTACTTTCAGTGCTAAAGTCTACATGATCCCTTCTTCAAAGAAGATAAAGACTATCAGGATAAAAAGGCTTGTGACTAAAGTCCAAATCAGTCCTTACGATGAGAAGCCCGTCAAATCGATAACAACTGTTCCAAGTTAATCGTTAGATTGACAAAGGTGTTTATATAACCTTTGCGTCTCAAATTATTAACCCTGGCACACCGGCATCACCATCGTTTGTATAAAGTGAGTTTAGTAGCCGTAGAAAAAATGCATTTAAAAATTAGGTCGGGATCTATAGATTATTGTGGTTTGCAGTCTAATAGTATATGCGATCACGTCTATGTATCATAGAAATAATAGCTAGTTGTTTTGTACATATTTTATGTCTTAGAAATGTTTACGGTAATAAAATCAATTAATATTAACATATCGAGATTAAAATGTTCTTTCTCGCCTACAGCTAATTTTATGTATGTAGAAATATTAGCATTTGTGTTGCAGTCCATCTAAATAAAAGTGCCATCTCAAAATAATGTTATGATTTGATAAAAGCAAGTGTGTAGAAATATAACCAGTACCGTTATATGACATCTGAACCTAAAATGTAAGAACAATCCCTCCTCATCTCAACAACAGTTAAAAAAATATGTTTGTTTTCAAATCTTTGCTATATTATGAACTCATCTACAAGTAATCACACTGGTAAGATAAATGAGTGTACTGGAAAAAATGACAGTACTATATCTCCGTTCCACGCAAATGCGGGCGATGAATGACTGGTTTTGAATCAAGGCACATCATGTTTATTTCGGGCTACCGAAGTTAGTACGATATTAAATCCTCTAACAGGTCCTTTTTCAAAAAAATAGTATCCTCTGCACCCGTCGACCATTCCTTCAGCGACCGTTGGCATTCTATAAATGCCGAATGCCACAACAATGAGCTAGTCCCATTGTCACAGTCGGTCGTCGGTCGACACAAGAATACAGCCAACAGCATCTTTTGAATCGCCATCTGGTTTCTGAGAAACTTTGAATTTCCATTCACCGATCTCGTTGACATTCCAACCGTAGCGACGTGATGAGCTTAGTCGCTCCACAACCTTTATCAAGGTTTATTTTCAAATTAAGATATACTGTCAATTGTAAAGAAAACAATGCTTATTGAATATGCTGGTATGTTAATAAACAGTGTATTGCGTCACCATTGACAATGCATCACCTTTCTCTAGAAAAAGGCTGTTCAGAAATGCTGTTTTCAGAACGATGAATCGCTTTTCAGCGTGACAAAATACATCCATTTTTCTTAATTTAAAATAAAACCTAAATAAACGGTTTAAAATGTATTGCCAAAATCATTATAAGTTGACTGAGTGCAGACCAAACTACATTTCATGACTAAAAAACGAACACCTGTTTAGTTTGATGTCAAAAGGTCACCGTTTTGACTTCCACCTTATCATTATGTGTCACTAGCCTTGGTATAAAACATTTACCTTACTCAATATACAACTACTTGCTGGAATCATGAGTAGCTTCAGCGTCGCTCTTACTCTCCTTCCTCTGCTTCTTCATGGTAGGATTGTTTTTATATTTCTTTGACATATTTGAAAGTTGGGTACCAATATACATTCGGTATCATCCGCGAAGAAGACATAAATGTGAAGGAGTACCTAGTGACAATTATCAAGTTCGATATGTAAATAAAATTACTTTAGTTTATCTTTTACGAGGGCAGTACTCGGTCAATGAGCGAACACGTGATCTAATAAAGATAGCGTGATATTTAATAGATCAGGATTTGGTTCAATTTAGTACAGCATTCGTGGATAGTCTATTTGCGGTTGTTTTGTTAATTCTGATCTAATTACAGTATTTACCATGTTGTTCAGTGGTCAGATATTGCTTATTAAAAACATCATAGTTACAAATTTCAGGTTTAAGAAAACGAACACAAGTTATCAACTGACTTTCACATTTCTTGTGGTTTCGACAAACCTTAAATTCGATTTTGAGATTCACATTTCGAAACACTGTGTGCCCTTAGATGAGATTACTAGGCTAGGTAAGTCATCCTACTGCTTATTTGGGTTGTGATAAATTCACCAATATTTTTGATCGTGACGACGTTAAGTTGTAACATTACCAAACAAAGCTAATTTGTGTATGGACATGTTTCTATATTTTCATGATGTAACATTATCAATGTCTTGAATATGAGAGGTTTTCCTCTGTTTAACTGTTTAACGTTTGGTATCACTGCAGTTTGCGGAGCCTGTACTGGTGGTTGGCACTCGTTCATTCCATGGGGGCCCGTGCTTCAAGGTGTTCGATGAACGATGAATAATCTGGAATACGGCTAACGTAAGATTCAAATTACATTTTTGTAAGAATGTAATTATATCAACTACAATGTTGTAGGCAAGTATAGAAAACAGGAGGAAATACACCTGCAACCAGCAACGAGGGAGTAATCGTACCGGTATATACCTGTAACCAGTAGTGAGGGAGTAATCCTACCGGTATACACCTGCAACCAGCAACGAGGGAGTAATCGTACCGGTATACACCTGCAACCAGCAACGAGGGAGTAATCGTACCGGTATACACCTGCAACCAGCAACGAGGGAGTAA
>JAULCA010298798.1:0-12855 GCA_032360845.1 Crassadoma gigantea
GGTAGGAATGATTGACTCATGGTCCTGACAAAGTGTTGTTATTTTTTGGGGCAATCAGAAATCCAATATGGCCACCACAGCGGGCCATTTTGAAAATCTATTACAAACTTAAAGTCAAGTTCTACTGGGCCTATTTAGCTGAAACTTGGTATGAATGATCGACTCATGGTCCTGACAAAGTGTTGTTATTTTTTGGGGCAATCAGAAGTCCAATATGGCCACCATGGTCGCCATTTTGGGAAAAAATTATTTAAAACTTAAAATCAAGTTTGGAGAGGTAGGTTTAACTGAAACTGTAATACTGTAGGACTCAGGTGACCGCTAAAGCCCTTGGGCCTCTTGTTAATTTTTGTGTTTGACTTTTCACAACTTATGCAAGTTTGGAAGAGAAATTCATACAGAACGACCCTTGACACCTAAGTATTCCAAAGATATGCCTTGTTCTGTTTATTACTTTTTCCATCTCCAAATATCAGCCAAAACTGGTAGAGGTGTTCCGATTTGGGTACAGCTACACCTGTATTTCTATACCATTTCCACGATTATATTCCCGGTTGTATTTATAAAACCACTAATCTAATTTTATGATAGAACCACACTCCGGAAATATTAACTTGTTATCAGAATGAAATGATATTGATATCTATTTGGGAAAAAGTAAACAAAAATTACAGTGATCAGTATTTTGGTATGAAATACATAATTATTTCTCTAAAAAGTGTCTCAATTTGGGTAGCGTGACGTTACATGTCTGCACGATGAAAATAATCAGATACCTACGACATGAGAGTGCTGCAAGTTTTGTTCTTAGACTCCCTGCATAATGGTCAGTAACAAGGTCACAGTTCATTTCACCAAATGATCTGGAAGGCTTGTCCACTATGATTCACGAACGTTCCGATTTACTTGCCATAAAATAACCGGCGCCTGGACTCTGTTTGCTGTCAGAATTAACAAAAAGTGATCCAGTTTGTTCTTTAATTTTCCAATACATTATTTTTGTTTAAACATTAAAAATCATGATGATTATGTCCACAAGAGTACAATGGTTAAGCTAACCATGCTTTGCCAACTTGAGACACCCGTTAACAGAGAGCTAGCTCTACCTGGGTGTGTGTCAAGGGTCGTTGCCGCCGCCGCCACCAGTACTGTAGTGTTGCAAACGCTGTTTACCCTCTGTTAGAATATGGACTAACCAAACCAGTCACATTTGGACAAACTATATTTTATTTCAAGGGTTGAAAGCATTCATCCAAATACATGTAAATCACTAAGCTTATTGGAGATGAGGCATTTTGTTTTGTTTACTGGTTTTTTTCTTGTATATATCAAACAAAGTGTATACAAACAAACAAAAATTGAGACATTTACACATTCTCCGTCACTCGTCAAAGTATTTCCGCTTCACTTTTATTTGACATCGAGTTACGTAATGTACATCAGCAGCGCCACCTGTAAGTAGGTCATCAAAAGTAGCCGGATATTTAACGTGAATTTCTTCGGACTTCGAATACGAAATAGAGCACAAATTGTTGGCGCTGATCATCCCAAACACCGTGTGCTGCTTAACTATTTTTTATACCGTTACAACATGTGAGAAATTGTGAGTATGCATCACTCGGGTGATAGCACGGACTTGGATAGAAATATAATTTTGTAGCGAGGATAAGGTTCATTGGTACAAAAATCCATAATACAGCCTTGGATAATATTGTAAATGATTTGTGGTTAAATGTTTAGGTGATGGACAAACTTTCTAAAACACAATTTTTTCATCGTTTTCAGCATTTTACTAGAAATGAGAATGTTGTTGGCAAAGCTCTCCGGTTCGCGGTCAGAAAAAAATATATACACGTGCAAGGAAACAGAGAGAGACTGTGATGCGAGTTTGAATTCTGAATAATCAAAACATTCCCCATTCGGCTGTTGGTTGCACTTAAATATAATACATATAGTAATCATTCTGGTAGCAACCATTAGTCCTCAAAGGATGTCTGATATGTCATTAATACACAATTGATTTTGAGGGTTTTACGTCTGCTATTACGGCCTTTCAGTAGATGATACAATACACAAAGTCAAAGGATCGTTTTTAACTGACGGGCTTGAAACAACGGTAAGGTATCGGCACAGGTAACCCAAGCTTTCTCACCACATCTATTAATAGACTGACAGGCACTCACTGTCGCCTACATGTACAGCTCGCAGTCATGGTCAGTCAGTGGATCGATCTGTGCACAGGTAAAGGTGAAGGTCCTTTTAGCGGAAAGGGGAAGTTTCCTCGAGTCAGGGGAAGTCTCCTCGAATCAGGGGAAATTTCCTTAAATCAGGGGAAACTCCCTCGCAAATGGGGTAATTCCTTTCCCTTTTGCGAGGAAAATTCCCCAAAACTAATCCCCAGTGCTTGTGCTTGTTATTTATGTGAAATACAGTTGAGTTAAACATTATTATATGTGAAAAATAACCTAACCCTTTTACCCCTATGTAACTTCAATAAGCTCTTCCATACATTGATATGGAAGAGTCCATTATAGTCTACAGTGGTGAGAGGGTTAAGCGCCATACAAACTATAAAACTCTAAAAATATATGTAATATGACACAAAGTTTCAATTAAAAAGCCATGTGGCATCAAAATTTTGGTAAATGTATTTATTTCATATCTTCACATCATTCCTCTAAATGGAGTTAATACTTACAAGATATAGAACTTGTCTTGATTTGAACACATTGTACAGAAACAATCCAAATTTATCCATTTGTATCGCTTTGGTAAATATGTTAAATATTGTACTGTAGAATAAGCTGGCGACTCAGTCTAATGAGCCAGAGAAGACAATGGAAGTATGCTCAGTGTGTGGGGCTCTGCTAGTGGTGGGTGATGTCCAGCAGCGAATTGATGAACACTTGATGGGCAAACAACATGCCGGATACGCTCGCATTAGGGCCTACGTGGAGGGCAAGAAAATGGTGGGTATATACAATCACTGCCCATGTGTCAAACTGCTTGTCGCTGTTTTTGACACTCAATAACATTTCACACCAATCATATTATCATTTCACTGTACTGCAATTGTCATCAATTAGTCACTTAGTTGGAAGCATATCCGTATACTGTACCTTCATTGCCATATTTTATATGGGAGTACCTTTTGGGATGGTGAAGCGATTTAAAGAGCCATCCCTTTAAACAATGATAGTATACATGGCAGAACTCTACACAAAACGATGACATTCTTGATTGTCCAACCCAAGGCATCCTTCAAGTTCAAGCTGAGGGTTAGACATGCAAGTAGTGCTGCAACAGTAATCCTTGGGACGATATGTTGTGGTGTAAATCACATGGTTCGGTTCACAGTATTTTAAAAGTCAGGGAACATAGTTCCCTTGACGTTATAAGGATTACCTCAAATTTGTAGACTGTATACGTATTTCATGCAGGAAATGGAAACATTACATAATTTCCGACCTCTCACTACATTCTAAATTTGAAACCTTCCAAGTTAGATACAATCTCTGTTTCAACCGCACTTATTTACACTTATTAATATATTGTAATGTCTGTGAGTACTTTTATCTTTTAAAGTTTGAAAAATTATTTTTATTTATTTTGAACGTCGATATTTTTTTATTGAAATTACAATCAGAATTGCAATCAAACCAATAGATGTGATTTGGTTGGCGTAGTATTTCATTTTTGTCAATATACACACGTGCCAGCAAAGGTCGCTTCAGAAATGATACTGCTCGAGGCTCACTACGGTACATTCCATATCGTCTGTCGGGATACTGATAATCTCTTTAAAAAAAAAAAAGAATATCGTATGCCAGAGATGTGTTTTGGCAGGGACGCTGTATCTGGGTTTTGGTCGTCTTGTTTTGTTTACAAGTGCTTTCACACTTTATACGAAACTTCATGAGATTTGGCTAAATTTAGTCATCACATGATCAGTCGAAGGATCAGTCAAAATGGCAGCTATACTTTCCTCACTCGAAGCCGACCACTTGCTTGCGTGGTCTTTGTCACTGGAATATCGGAAATAGCGAGATAAATTAAAGGCAAGTTCCTTGCAAACTTCAATATTGTCTGTTGTTAAACATCGGAAATATTCTTTGGTTACTTAGACAGAAAACTTCGTTTACGATCGTCTATGACAGCACTGACTTGCATATTAGATCCATGTTCGTAGTGAACAGGTGAATATGCCAAAACTTTTGAATTATTCAGAGCCAGGTTAGACCAAAAAATCACAATACAATCTGTCGTAATTGGATAATAATTTATTCACGATGTTTACACTGACTTCTGTGACAGAGACGACCATAATTTACATCTCAATTTAAAACTGATACAATTTACTTAAGTAGAAAAAGAATTCAACCACAAACATCTTCATGACTTAAAAAAATGTTTTTTTTTAGATCCAAATGTTTATGAAAAGGGACCTCAATGGAAAGGGACTTTACTGTTTTATGGCAAATTTTAATGCTAATTAAAAAAAAATTTAATTTGAATTAATAAATTAAAAAATGTAAATTTGTTGAAATATTATGCATTGTAATTCCTGACCTTGAAGACATTCGATTTGTTATCAAAAACGGTGAACTATGAATGATTATTAATCGCAGGGGAAGTGCCCTAGTTGTTATGAAAAACTGTTCGTAGTATTTTAAACAGGTAAAAATCGTATTCTTTTTATTGGGGGGGGGGGGGGGGTTGGCATAGGCATATAGTGTTGCCCATATATGTCCTGTCCATGAGCATTTATATCTTACTGACGTTTTTCAGGAACTTTGGCCCTTTGATTCTTCTGTAACACAGTACACCCACAGTTTTCCAGATCAGGCGGTTTCCGGTTTTTTTTCTGCGCGATTATTATTAAGTTGTGACTTGTAAAAACAGTCAAAATGTGACCTTTGCAAGTGAAGTTATGAAGTTATATATGAAGTGTTGTGATGTAATATATTTCATAGAAAGTTTTCTTTGAATTGATTTTATTGATTATTTGCTAAAAAAACATATCGTATCATGAGGGAAGCATATCGTTGCAGCACTAGTAGCAAGCATCATGTCGGAGGGCTGAGATTTGTTTTGTCATACTCTTGTATCAAAAATATGATTCAAAGTTACCTGTCAGCATTTAAAATGCATGTCCTTTCCTTATTTGAAGAAAAATGGGTAAATTTAACCTGTGTTTGATCAGAGCCTTTGCTTCTATTTTTCAGAAAAGGGTAAATGAGGAAGAGGAAAGAGAAGCTAGATACCAAAAGGAGAGAGAAGAACGTGAGAAAGAGAGGGAGAAGGAAAGAGAAGAACGTCGCAAACGAGAGAAAGAAAGAGAAGAAAAGGAAAAGGAACGTGAAAGAGAGAGGGAAAAAGAGAGAGAAAGGGAAAGAGAAGAAAGAAGGAAGAAACGCTCGAGAAGCCGTGATCGAGATAGGTAAGTACAAAAAAGGTAGTATAGAAATGGTTATAATTATTTTTCAAAGTAAGCCCTATTATACATAAATAGTAAACATGGATTGAATTTTTAAGTCATTTATAACTATCAATTGACAGGTTAATTGGATACTAAATGTGATCTGACAAGATTTAAAATGCTTGTTTGTTTTAGACACAGACGATCACGAAGTAGAAGTCGCCACAGACGTAGATCCAGGAGTCGTTCAAGGGATCGTCACAGGTCCTCTCGTCACCGTCGCTCTAGGTCAAGGTCACACTCCAGGAGGTCGAGAAGTCGAGACAGAAGGTCACATGATAAAGATTCTCGTCGTCGGTCTCGCAGTAAAGAACGGTCCCGGGATAAAGACCGCAGTTCACGGGACCGGTCTAAGAGGAGTAGAGACAGGAAAGATAGAGATAAAGGTAAGCACACATTGGAATTCTGGGTAATTAACTGAGAAATTTTTTCTATATATATCAGATCAAAATATTTATAGCGAAAACATGAAGAAAAAGGCATTATGTCAACCAAGATATAGTACAATGGTAAGTATTTTCTATTTGAATTTGTCAAGTGATTGGAAAGGTCAACTGTTGAGGAGATTAACACAATTTATCAAGTAAATATTAAAAAATCTTCTTACTGATGGGAAGTACTAATTAAAGTATTAACATCTAAGTGTCATTCATCAATTCATCAATTAGAAAATTCTTGATAATCTGTAAGGAGAGCAAAGCTTGAAATGATTTATATAAAAAACGTTCATGCAAAATCTGTAAAAATCAGCTGTAGCTTTACCATGTACATTTAAAACCTTATGTTTATATGCTTGGGTTTAAATTTATTTGATTCTTAAATTTGTACAGGAAAGACGAAATCCCGGTCTAGAGACAGAGATAGCCCCATTGCACAGGAGAAATCCAAAGAGGACACATCCAATAGCAAAGATGTGCATGCACAAAATAACGTTACAGAGGAAAGCAAAGACTGATTTAGAGGTGACACAATATTTGCTGTCAGTTTTCCACAATCAAGGTAAGTTAACTAGTGTCCAGTGGTGAAGAGGTCAAAGTTGACCAGAGAACTGACCAATGATTGAGATTGAAAATAGGTAATACCAGGCATTGCAGGTAAGTGCAGGAACAGTGTGATTGTAGATGCGAAATTTGCTAATTGTTACCGAATCAGTTTTGGGGAACTACTAGGGCATACATCTATGTCAGAAAAAAAAAATGTTGCGGAACCCAGAAATAAGACACAAAACAAATGGATCTATCAATGAAAAAGTGTCGTCAGTTTTGTTTTGAATTGGGCAAAAAAAAAAAAACCACTTCTGTAATCTACACGATACACATATCTACTTCAAAATCAGGATCATGGATGTTTGATTTTATTTCAGACAGAAAAATGTCTGTTCCGTTAATCATAAAGAAAATTAAGGTTGAAGGAAATCTTCCAGTTGGTAGAAATTAAGGTTGCAGGCAAACTTCCAGTTTGTAATAGGGTTGGAATAAATTAAAACACTAGACTAATATCTTTGGTGTCAGATAAACTTTGAATGATTTGTCTTCAATTTTCCACCTTTTGTATCTGAAATCGATCCGAGGCTTGCTGCCGACCAAGCTATATGCCGACATCCTTACAGAGTGTATAAACAATATCGTCGTGTACTTGTTCCTATACCGAATGCAAGGTGAGTGGTGAAAAAAGGAAAATCAGACTCATTGTCCGATATATAATGGATTTTTATAAAATAATTTTTGCATAACTTGTTTTTTTTGTTATTATTATTATTTTATGTATGAATTACTTAGGATTTAAACGATTTCAGTCGTAAAGAATTTTATGGTGCATTTCATCTTTCCGCAAGTGAATATTTAAAATTTTTAACTTTTTTCCCCCTAATTTAAATAAAGACATTAACTGTTGTACGTTTTTCAATATTTTTAAAATGGTCACTTACCTATTGATGTTTGTCACCTTGGGAAGCAGGTAAGATCTATAATCATTTGAGTCACACTCCTGGATGTTGATGCTGATATTTGAGAGGTAAAATTATGTATACTGATTACAGAAACGTGGAACAGTTGGAAATTTGTTTTGGGGAAAACAAACAAGACATTATTAAAATTTGACTTTTGTTAAAAGATATGGACAACAAAGAAAATTAATTTCAGTTCCTCTGATTATGGTTAAGTGAGGTTATAAAAGTGTAAAAACATGAAAATCTTTAAAAAAAATTGGAAAATTGGAAAATGACATAGTGACCAGAAATGGCAGATACATGATGCAGGTTAGTGTGGATTTTACAATATTTATAATTGACACGATCACCAGTCTTGTCTGAAAGATCTGCTTCAATAATAGAGGTTAGTGATGCAGTTTATTGTGCCTTGTCACTCGAGGGAGATGTCTAATACATATCGAGGCCAGTGCTACATTTCAAATCCTTCTGTGCCAGGAAGACGATGTGCTCTTGTAGAGACAGAGGTTAGTGTTTTGATACAATTGATACTCTGTTTGGAACCGAGACTGATGGTAGTGCTACAGTGGCAAAGTCTGATCTGTATCGAGATGAAGATATCTTGTAAACTTTAGAGGTTAGTGCACCTCTGATAATCATTGAGAAGTTTATTTGTATCCTGAGGTTATGGCTAAAAAGTCTGGAGAGGAAGATTTGCACTTAATAAAAATGTAGAAATGGAGGTTAGTGCTACAAATCCTGTTGTATCGTGTTTTTAAATAGCCAACCTCGTAGCTCGAGGTGAGTTGTTGTGTAGAAGGTGTTGTCGTGGGTTTGGGCTTTGCCAGCCTTTGTAAACCTGTGCAGTTGGTAGAACAATTGATTCGCACAAAGGTTAGTTGACAAATGTTTATCACTAAATGTCTGGAGAGGATTTGTTTATGTAACTTTGAGTCACCATCTCCCTATATGTGGGAGAACTTATGACTTATTATGGAGGATTTTGTTGTCCCAGAGACTGGAAAATGGGATGTTGAGGTTAGTGAAAGCTCTAGTAAGTCTGCCAATGATTTGAGCTGATCCTGAGTTGATTCAAGGTTAGTGGAAACAAAACGTTTTGTCATGATCCGAACCAACTCCTGTGGCGGACAGCAGGCGACACGTTTCCCAGATTCCGCAGCATTGTCAAGTAAGAGTAGTGGTGAGAAAGTGTGGCCATGGCTCGGGCAAGACCTTAGCCATAGCTGACTCTGTGCATGTACATTGACATCCTACGAAAAAAAAAACTACTCTTAAAAGACATGTGCACAATACTTCTGATTTCAGTGGCCTTCAATTACAATAGCAAAACTACTGTGGAGAAGGGAAAGCAATATAAAGAAACAGGATTGTGAATGAAAACTACTCCCTTCATGCTCATCTGTGTAATGTAACAGGTATGACTTCCCAATACTTGATGGTTCCCTGTATGTAATACACTGTATTGCTATGCTGGGGATGTCTTTTTATCATGTTTGGGGGTCTTCATTTCAGGTACAGCTTGAGAATACAATTGCTTATGCAAACCGAAACGAGGCCGTTGTTTGTGCCTTGTAAAATGTACATATATATATTTATTGCAGGGTTTGCCGTGTCAGTTTGAAGTATGCTGATTTGAATACGAGTAAAGGAGTTATGCTTTCTTTATACTGTTACATGCATCTCCTTTATTAAAGAGCTCCACTTCCAGAAACAAAAAAATATGCTAAAATAATACATACATGTAAGGTGTACATGATTTTATGATCATGGAGTTAAGGAACCTTTTTTATTCTTACTTTTTTTTCTTTTTTTTTTTTTTAGTATTCTGATCATAAAATGCCCTTAAAAACATTACAACTAAACCTGAAAAATGAAGTCAGTCATTTTTTTCCTAATTAAAACTAATTTACAAAAATAAAAAAAAAATGGAGAAACTTGCATTATAATTTGCTGGTACAAAGTAAGATTATTCTCATCACATGAAGTGCAGATTTTTTTCAAAGAAAGTAAGGCTCACAAGATATGAATGAGCTGGAAATTTTTAAAATGCTGCAATATCCAAAAATCCTGTTAAAATGTTGCAATATCCAGAAATCCTGTTAAAAAGTTGGTATGTGTACCTGGTATCAGTTGAATAGAATAAAATCAACATAAGTTCATTTGGTAAATGAACTTTATAAAAAAAACACACTAATATGAGGGAAGTTAGAGTGTAGTAATCAATGAAGTGTCACCCCACACTTCCTGTCATTTACCTGTAAAAAACAGACTGCTCATGAAGATTTAATCAACCTATCTTTTATAATCATATCGAGGTTTAACCCTTTCACCACTGTAGACCATAATGGACTCGTCAAGATCAATGCATAGAGGAGTTTACTAACTTTGCATAGGGGTGAAAGGGTTAAGTCAATTTACTTATATTTCTCCCTTTTAAGCACTAGTATGCTTACGCAGGAAAATATGGTAGTTAATCACTCATCATGGCTGTTAGGTCCATGACTTACCCTGGTTGATTCTGAGTATTTGTTCAAAAGGCTCCTCACAGTATTCCAAACAGCACCATTTTAATGTTTTAGCCCAAACAGACAGAACATGAAAATATACCTAATTATCAAGGCCTGATAAAAGAACTTTGGTTTTGGATAATAAGAGGGGGCATGGGGGATTAGAAATATCAGAAAATGAAACAAAAAGAAAAATTTCGGAGCTTTAAATTAAATTGATCCAAGATTATGATAAGCTAGCGTTTGGCTTTGGAGATGAACCGTTTGAACAATTGGTGGAAAAATATTGTTGGGAGATTGCAACAATTTGACTTTGAATAAGATACATAAAAAATATGTTTTCTGATTTCCGTTTTTCTTAATTTTGCATTTTTCAGGTATTTGTTCAGAAGTCGATAGTGTAGTCCAATGCCATACCATTTCGGGGAAGAACCGTTAATGCTGAATGACAGATGGAGAGATCTCTTGAACTGCTATGCTCTCTTCCAAGGGAGAGGATTTTTGTTGGTTAACATATGTATTATTTGTTCCTATTTTGAGGTATGTTAATGATCATTTATGAGATAATCACAATTTCGTTGAAGACTTTGTTATTATAGAGAGAATAAAAACTGTACATATGAACACATATTGTTATCCGAGAATTTTTTTTGTCATTCTCTTTGTTCACGGCAACTTTTTCTGATGTGTAATTAACGTGTCTAAAATATGTTTGGTTCTCTGTGTTACTTGATGTATAAATTATCAATTCAACCTGTTCATGTAAATGGATGCTAACCAATGAGATAGAAATAAACTCCACGAATCAGTGCTGTCCTTGAATTTGTTATTTATGCAAAGATTCTTGTACCCTACAACAGAACATACAGGAAATTTTCAGAATTGCTATTTGATCATTCAAGAAATGTTTGAAGCAGGTTCAGGGAGAGAAGACATCTAATATTTTCTCAACAAGTCAAGATTAACACGTTACAGCTGTAGGAAGATCACACAAATTGTTTTTAGCTCACCTGGCGCGAAGGGCCAGGTGAGCTTATGCGGTACTGCGGCCTTGACCTACTTTCAAGGCCACAGGGGTCAAATATGTTAAAAACTTTAACAATCTTCTTCTCAAGTTCCACAAGTCCAAGGGTCATGATATTTGGCCAGTGGGTACTTGGGTAGAGTGCTATACAGTTTCCTCATTAAAATGACCTTGACCTTCTTTCAAGGTCACAGGGGTCAAATATGTTAAAACTTTAACAATCTTCTCAAGTTCCATAAGGCCCATGGTCATGATATTTATCCAGTAGGTACTTAGTATGGAGTGCTATAAACTTTCCCTGTTAAAATGACCTTGACCTTCTTTCAAGGTCACAGGGGTCAAATATGTTCAAAACTTCAAACAGTGATATCCTGGTCATGATACTTCAGTACGTCGGTGATATCCTGGTCATGATACTTCAGTATGTCATGTAGACCAGCTGTGAATCATTTTCTTTATAACAGTATTGTGGTCAAAGGTCAACTTTAAAGTGCTAGCCGAAGTCAAAGGTCAATGTGGGTTAAAAGCTTCAAAATTAAAAGTTTGAAATTTCAAGCAACAGTAACATAAGAACCCTTTGAGAGATGTTAAAATGTCTATTTTAGTTACCAAATTTGGTCTGAAGTTACCTACATGTCAGTTTCATGAAACAAAAACAGGTTAGTGATACAGGCCCTCTTGTATTAAGTTCAGTCTTAATCTGAATAGGATGTAAAGTGGAAGCTATCAGTCAATCCAATGGAAGTCATCTGATGAGATTTTGTTTAGAACGAAAAGTAACATTTGTTAGGGATGCATTAAGAACATTTGAAGTTGATACGTGCAGCGATTCTCGAGAAACCATTAAAATAGGCCATCTTGAATTTTTGGATCAGCACAAGTTGATAGAAGCGTATACTTGGGACAGCATAAGGATTATTTGTACATTTCAAGGTCAATCAGTTCAAAGATGTTCTGAAGAAATCCAAAACGTAAACACACAAGGACAGACCACAATAGTTCATGAGCAATCATGTAGGCTAAAGAACAGCCCATTAGGCCTGTATTGCTTACCTGTTGTTTCTGAACTAGAGAAGAAAGATAAATCTCTTCAAACTTGACACAATAGAATAGTAGCCATCCCAGATTACTGACCGTAATTGGTTTGTATTATTCAAGGAGTGCCAGGTTTTGGTGGTGGACGAAAGCCAGACTGACAGAGAAAAAGCCACTGACCTGGGGCTAATACAGGATTATACACAAACTGATTTTGCTCAGTAGTCCACAGGGCTAGTTGAATAGATTATTTACTAGTCCTTTGTCAATGTAACTAGTCCAAGATTTCCTGTTAGGAAATATGTCGATTTACAGCAAGAAACATAAAAAGTAATAAACTGTATGGGACTTGAAATAAAAATATGGTTTTGGGAAATTTTTTACAAGTATGCAATATATCTTCTCTTCAAGCAGCTTTCTGAATAAAATTTTGGGACTTGAAATAAACCAAATACAAAGCAAGTCTTGTTTAAGACTTAGGTTTTGATACTTTTTGTCAAATGGAATTTGAAAATGCCTAGACAAAGTTTGAGAACTAAAAAGTCCTCCTATTTGCAAATGTGAAATTTTTCAACCATTATCGCTGAAGACAAAAAAAAGAGAGCCACACAGTCCTGGGATTAGGTCAAATCCCTTTACTTGTTAGCTCACCTGGTCCTAAGGACCAAGGTGAGCTTATGCGATACCCTGGCATCCGTCTGTCCGTACGTCAACAATTTGTTCAAACGACTTCTTCCTAACCGCTGATTGGAATTTTATTTAATTTGACTGGAAGCCTCCCTAGATGGTGGGGATTCAAAATTGTACAAATGGTGGGGCTGACCCCCCAGGGGGCTGAGGGGCGGGGCCATTAGTGGTAATT
>JAULCA010298909.1:0-12855 GCA_032360845.1 Crassadoma gigantea
AGTTATCAATATTAGATATCTCTCCTGTGAGTAAACGGCCAGCCAGTTAACAACAATTCTACCTTTTAAATTTAATGGCCAAGGGGCATTCATGACCGACCCTGCAACCAAAACAGTAAGCGTACCAGTTACTTTGGAGGGTCGGCCTTTTAATATTGTTTCCGATTTTATAGGGAAATAACGTTGTTGAAAGGATGTTTATGAGATACAATGTTAAAATTATGTATCATATACGACATCATTGTGTATTTTAAAAATTCTGAATAAAGTTTTTTTATTATTTTTTTAAGCAACGATGATAATGATATGTCATTTTAATGAAGTGTCCTCAATATCAATATGACCATATTTATGTTGTAGTTTTGATTGATGCAGAAGATATGTCCCTGGGACTTGTCCAAGATTTCATGATGAAAGATGGTTCTCAATATTTGCAGAACATTCTTTTTCAGAAATATATTTGCATCAAACTATACTCATTATGATAAACCGCAATTCTACTCACCTAAGAGCGGAACCAGCGATCTTCCGGTGGAGTTTCCATGTAGGGGTGCACTGCGCAAGTGAACTGTCCTTTCCGCCTTCCGAATATTTGAGTCCTTAATTAAAAAGAACACATTTAATTTTAAATATTTTGGAGATTAAGTACTGTGCCATTTATGTCATTTGCATGTTACATTATGTCAAACCATTCTAATCAATTATGTTTAATATATGTTAAAACAATAATTGCACTTTGTGTAATATAGCTGACTAAGGACAGTATATTTTAAATGTTTAGTATCGTCTCAAATCCAATAAATAATTCAATAGTAACAGGAGGCCCAGAGGCTTTGTTTTGCTCTCAACTGGATATCTCACAATCATGGAAAAAGATTCGTTAAATAACATTCAAAGGATTCAAGGGAGTGAACCAGATCCCAAGGCCAATCCTTATTTCCAAGTAGTAAACTATTTTTGGTCCCACCCTTCGTCCCCATTATTTGTACAATTTTGAATTCCAACCTCCCATGGATGCTTTCAATCAAATATGATTGATATGCAGAGCATAATTCTACAGAAGAAGTCGTTTATAGCAATATAGCCAAATTGCCCGCTTTTGGCCCCGCCCATCAGCCCACTATTGGGTCAGTCCCACCATTTGTACAATTTCGAATCCTCACTAATTACGGATGCTTCAAGTCGCTTATAGTTGTTACCCATCTCTTATTTGCAGAGAAGGCGTCGCTTAAAGCAATATAGCCAAATAACCGTTATTGGCCCCCGCTCATCAGCCCACTTTGGGTCAGCTCCACCATTTGTACAATTTTGAATCCCCGCCACCCATTAATGCTTCTTGAGGAAATATAATTGATATGCATTACATAGTTGTACAGAACCCCACCACCTTGGGATGCGTTTAGTCAAATTTACTTAAATTCCATTCAGTGGTTAAGAAGAAGTCGTTTGAAAAAAATGTTGACGTACGGACGACGGACGGAAGATGGACAGACGAAGAACGGACGACTGACGCCATGGTATAGCATAAGCACACCTTGATCCTTCGGAACCGGTGAGCTAACAATAAATATGGTATTTTTTCACAGCGCAAGACATGTATTAATTTTCTTCAGTGTTTAAAGTCATCGCTTCTGCATAGTTCAAATAAAGACAGGAATCCGGGGATATCCATTGAAATGCTACGGTAAATAGAAGGGACACAAATCGGGATCCAAAAAACGGCAGGGTGTTTAAATAGCTTTCATAAATGTCTCCTTGGTAAATAATTCCCCGTTTAGCACATACGATTAAATGCATTAGTATGCAAATAGATGGATACTTTTTAGTTGTTTGTTAGTAAGTGTGAGCCTATCTACAACTTCAATTGGATGTTTAAGAATATCAAATGATGTTTCATGGATAAAATGTCCTTTTACAAATTAAAGATAATATAACATAAGTAAAAATAATATTCAATTTAAGAAAACGATCATGACAATTTTTCGTATTTTTATACAGTTAAAACAACAAAATGATTTTCGTACTCATTAGCAAGCTGGAAAAATGTCATACAATTTGTCAGTTAGAAAATTCAAAAATGTTGTTTATAAAATTCTAGACAAACAAGTTGTCAGCCAATCAAAAGTACTGTTATTTTCAATTAAGCCCATCAACAACACTGTCACATACTTTACCTGACGGCAACTCTACACGATTTGCGAATTCCGCCTTACTCTTAACTAGGACTTCTGTTGCAGCTTCGATTGTATTTATAATGACAATTGGAGACATTCCTGTCAACAAAGAAATACGTCTCATCAAATATTACAAAGTGTATACAGGTTAATAACGTGACTACCGTGTTTTTCAACAAAAAGGTCAATGTATGTATTTTCGTGTGAATTTATGTCAATATTATTTAAGAATACTGTTAAGTCAAGCGTATACATCTGCAATATAATTTGTAGGCAGGGGGGATACTCGCATTTTGTTTTTTTCTACAAACTGCTTCCAGCGCAAACAATGTTCACTCAGGGAGACACGCCTTAAAGGATTTAAGTTGTTAATGAAATGTTAAATTATATAAACCTAAATCTGAACCATGGAAGCTTACGCTGGGGGGGGGCATCTGGAATTTAAGACTTGAAAATGATTATTTAAGTGTCTCCAAAATGACTTGATCACGGAAAAACAATTTTAAAGAGATGTATGAATCTCAAAATGATTTTTAATTGCCTCACACAAATAAATCCTTTTATGTCGCACCAATACATCTTGTTATGCATCCATTATGAAATACGTAACTCATGAAAACAGTATATATACAGATGAGTTGCTGGATTAGTAGATGTTAGATTTATTTCCTGAAAAATATAATGGTCAATATTGTGAATGGTACATCTTCCAGTAATGAAATAGTTTATTTACCTGTGCACCGGAAACAATTCAGGTATTCAGTGAAAACGATGTGACCCACTACAGACAAATGTCCTTATATTTAACATGTAATAAAATGATGTTCAACAATTTAAAGAAACATGTGTTCTTAAATCAAAGTGACAAATATTACATTTCAAATAAAGTAGATATTCCTGTAATAATAGCAGTTTCAGCTGAAGATATAATGTTTTTTGAATGACTTATGTAAAGCCGGATATAACTGATAATATTTCGTATGATTTAAATAACGAATGATTTGCTTCCCGTTTGTTCGTCGAAACAATACTGCCAAATTACGATAATTGTTAATATTCAAACACTGGCCTTTGCTAGTCGTTAAGACAAGGTTTTTAAATTACGTCATTTTGAATAACTTTCTGAACCCTATTTTTTGTTGAATAAATGTAAGCTTTATACGAAGGTTGAATTCTGATTATTATGGACTATATATATTTTGTTTATTATCCAAGATAAAATATGTTCATTAAGATTTTGTTCAGGAAACCAGGTCTTTTGAACAATTGGACTGATAAATTCGTATGAAGTCTTTTCATTGGGTGTGAAGTCTCCTTACCCAAGTATATGGTTATGACAGGACCGTACTTCTGTGACAGTTTCACGCAACTCTCGTGGAGGTCTTTGTCACTCATCACTATAATGAATGACCAGCAACGTGTAAAATAATGCATGTTTAGAAGTCATAGTGTATAGATGATGAATTGGATATTAACTATATTTACTAGCGTTCAAAAGGTATAAGATACTTTTATTTACAGAATAATAATGGAGTCAAAAAATGGGATGTCTGATATCTGAAAGGTGACAGCAGTGTAAAAAGTGGGTTAAGTCAAGAAAACTGTATATAATGAATCGGATTAATGACCAAATTTGAGCATATCAGCCAGGCGTGGGCTTATGTATGTTTCAAATCATACGTTTCGTTTCCTCTAATAACTAGCATTCGATAGGTACAAGGTACTTATATTTACAAAACAATGACTAAGTTATAGAAGTAAGTTAGTAGGAAAATGCTTTTTAAGGATCGGATGCCTGATGACGGAAACGTGACAGCAGAGGAAAAAATAAGCGGAGTCAAGAAAACTGTGTAATATGAAATACTTTAAACTCTAAATGGGAGTACAGGGCCCTAGTCAAAATGTATTGCCTTAAGTATGTGTTAAAAAACATGCCTCATCCATAGCGTTCATCAAATAAATATATAAGAAATACAAGAGAACAAATAAGTATCTTAAACATCATAATTCTGACACCAGAAGCAGGAAAACTAGGCCAAAAATCAACAGATGAAACTTTTGCGAGAAAACAAACACGACCAGATGTTCCGGAATGTCAAGCGTCGCCTGCTTCTGCGACGCCCGCCATGAAAATTTATGTCTAATTCAGAGAATGTCCAGTCCTTATAATGAGAACCGGGAGAGAATTATGATGTTGCAATTAAGATAGAAACTGTATGTATCATATAGACTATATTACGAAACATATGGGTGACATTTTCTCACGATCCCTTAGTCTAGATATACTGTTAATATTTTATGTGAATTTTGTAAATGCCTTTATAAAGAAAATTGAATCTAAAAGTTTGATGATTCATTACTTATAAGTACATTTTATAAACGTTTGGACATTTGATTACAACTATTCTACTTCGAACATATGACGTAAATCTTACAACTGTAGTTGCCGACGAGAGGTATTGGTGTAGGTCCTGGTGGAAGGTTGTTCTTGCTCTGTTTTATCAGCCAATAGACCGATAGACCAGCCCCGAGTCCGACCAGAGCGGATGTTGGTGTGACGTATTTCTGCATTGGTCCGAGCGTCTCATTCAACTGCTGGAAGCCGTCTCGAAGCTGATTTTTTATATTCTCCATATTTTGTTTGGTAGAACGCGAAGCTACACTGTATATCCTAAAATTGAGGCAAAAATAAATTAGTCAATTTTTTTATTGAGCAAAAACAGGCATTTGCACGAAAAGCAAGCATTTTTTTATTAAGTTTATTTATTTAAAAAAATGAAAAATATCGGAAAAAACGTCATTAACCCGTGAAATGAACAGTCTTACATGTCTTAGAGGTCAACCTACTGTAGCATTCGTCTTTCTAACGAGGTCCCAATTCTTTTCATTTTCCCCAGATAATGCATTTTACTATAGAACAATACCATTTCAAGAAACAAAATCTGATCATCGACCACAGGTGAACCATTTTTACAGATAAATATTGAATTTGTTGCTTTTTCTCTTTCCAGAAAAATAAGTTAAATTTTTAAGTAAAAATTGACGCCGGGATAGCAAGTTAGTCCGGAACAAACGCCTTGTGTGTTGACTTTGTAATCAAATGTTCAGTATTTATAACGGAAATAGATATTCTAATTACTATCCATATTAAAACATGTATGTATATATATGTTATGGAATATCTAGTTTAGTTTACTTTTGACAACCACTTTAAAATTCTGACTAAGTAAACATTGGCAGCCAAAACGATGCAAAAGATAGAATAGCGATGTTACATTACCGTCGAGAAGAGTGTATTTTTTAAAATATTTTTTTTTTATGATACATCGATTAGATTTTGAAAAAAATAGATGCCGAAGAAGGCTTTTGATCGAACTATGTAATAGGGGCCTACATTATAATTTTTCGCTTCATCGGTAAAGGTTCACATGAACTCAAGTGAAGTATGAAACAATGAAACGTTGGGTTCATCACTAAATTGGTATAAAATATTAGGTAAGGTAATGTCTGTCATAAAATCACTTCACAACTAGCTCGAGTTTCCTCAGTCCCTGACACCAGACGTAGACCCTTTTTTAGATAGTGACTGATCAACAAAATTATTCGTCCTGGAAAGTTTCTTAATAGAAATAATATATTACATTTACGGTCTGGATCAGTACGACTTGTTGATTACTTACTACTCTGGCATACAAATATGGCGTCTGCTCAGGTGGGAAATTGTGAACGAATGTAAACCTAGGATTCTTCTAATGGAAGGGGGGAACTGTTGGTGATAATAAGAGCGGATTTGGGTCAATAAATAAACCATTTATCGATATATGTGAGGTATGTTTTGTGTCATAGTCGATTTTTGTTGTCAGCACCTTAAAACTCTCCGACACCATAATTCCCCGTTTCAAATAGCAGGGCACCCTGGTAGCAACAGACATCTATCTATCAAAACGCCTAAAGTCTGACGTGTGGTCTAAACTCAGGCTCGTGTGACACTTATATAGCTGAAGTCTAAGTATTCTGCTAAGAGATATATGGGTCTTTACCGAATAAGCTACGTGTGTGTCAGAGAGTGTGTGAACATTTTTAATTCAATTATGTATACTGCTATGTAGACTATCCTGAACTTGTTGAAAGTACTGGCAGATAAATCCAGATTCTTGTTACAGTTAAGTCACTAGGTACACTTCATTCTGGAATATCAAAGAGTAAGTATTCAGATAAAATTGTTGTGGTCTGATGCATATCCAAATGCAAAAAAAGCAGTGTCTGGTCTTTGTGTAAAAGAATAAACAATGATGAATAAAAATGTTTTAAAAGGTATGAAGAAATACCCACATCCCTCACTTCACTCGTTTGTTGACTTGGTGAAAACTATACTGATAAATGCAGTTTTGGTAGATAATTGTGTGGTGCTAATATGTAATTATGCACAAAATTATGATTTTCTTCGAAATAATTAAATGGATTTATACCAAGGTCACTTTGGCCTTCCTATCAACTTGGCTGGGTGTTATATAATAAATTAAAACTATGAAAAATATCATTCGGTTTTGTCAAAAAGAGGCGTTTGTGATGTTGGTCCTTACTTAACCCACTTGAATATCGGAATGATCTTAAAACTGACTTATATTTCATGTCATATCATGACGGTACAATAACAAAGTAAAAATGTAGACGATATGCCATCACGTTGTTCGGAGGTCAGAAACTCCATTAACTGAAATTTCAAAGAAGGGATGCATTTTACCCAAATAAATATATACATATATATTTTACCTCAATACATCATGTTATGTCCAGACGCTTCCAAGATGGCAGTGAAATGCCAGAAGTTGCAGATTGAATTTATGACATTTTGCCGCTATACTACGTTTTATCACAAGCTGACATCGTTACAAAGATAAGTATCGCTTTAAAATACATCTGCATGATATTAGTTCCTTAATAAATTTAAGATTGCTATCAATCTTATACATTGATTTGACATGCATGATTGACGATTCAATTAATCGGAATTTAGCTCACACTTTATTTCCTATATGATATATAACTATTTTTCTGTTCTACATTAGATATTCTGCTAAATCCTGTATATCAGAACACGTATGTTTGCTATCTAGATTATTTTTGCAAAATTAGGTCACCATGACTTACAATCTTAAAATTGCCATATGACAATGAAAATTGACTTCTCAGATGAACAATGATTCTTAACTTGAATTTTGCAAAATAAGGTCAATATGACCTACTTTTCTAAAAATTATCATTTCATTTCAAAAAGATTTTATTGAATTAAAAGTCAATGGGATCGGGCAGCAGGCTGAAGCCTACATAAGCCGTCTTCCGAAAAAATTATCATAGGACAATGAAATTTGATATCTTGGATGAGCAATAGAGGCTGAACTTGAATTTTGTAAAATTAAGTCACTGTGACCTACTTTTCCAAAAATTGCCATAAGACAATGAAAGTTGTCATGTGGAATTGACAATGAATGCTAAACTTGAATTTTGCAAAATTAGGTCAATGTGACCTACTTTTCTAAAAGTTATCATAGGACAATAAAAGTTGATATCTGGTATGAACAATAGACACTGAACATGAATTTTGTAAAAATAGGTCACTTCGACCTCCTCACAAAAAATAGCCATTGGACAATGAAAATTGACATCTGGGATGAGCAACAGATGCCGAACATGAATTTTGAAAAATAAGGTCAAATCAATGACCTTTGACCTGTTTTCAAGGTCACTGGGTTCAAATACGTTTAAAACTTAGAATCTCCTCATCTTAACTACGACAACATCCAATTCACGTTGTATAAATATCTACGGACAAAGAAATCAAACATAAAGAAAAACAAGAAACAGCAAAACTGAAGTCAAGATAAGGTGTTCCGAAAGAGCACCCGTCATTGACAAATGAGCAAAGCCAGGGCCACCCCGCGCGCGTTTTTATACGCCTGTCTTTGACGGGTCGTATAATGGTATCACAGGTCTTTGTCTAACTGTCCATCAAAATTTGCTTGTCAGAAAAATCATAGCCTAGTCGTTGAAAAAACCTGTCCAGGGAGGTACGTGGCCATTGGCCTCTTGTTTTATTATGGGAAATATGGTCGGTATAAACGACATGAAATCACTGGAATTATCTTATTTCATCTAAATGTTTGATACTCACGACGGTCTCACATTACACAAGGCGGGACTAGAAACTTTAAACGTTTATTGATCAAATTACATTCCCAGCCCTATGAATGTCATTTCTACTAGAATTTTAAAATACACTCCTGCAGTAGATGTTAACTATGTAAACTTACGACTTTAACTCTTGTCACGTTTGCATTATAATGTGGTAATACAGCAAAACGCGTACATATGCATTTATAAATGTTTTGTAGTTGGTTTGGACACTCTTCCTGTCCGCAAGACATAACGTATTCAACATCTCTTTTCAACGTTGTATAAAGATATGATATCTAGTATGTTTTATTTGTATACATGAATGTATATTGGTTTAAAGGTTCAACGAGCCCCTATAAAGATGTAATAGTGACCCTCAATTTCAACACCCTGGCAAGCCATATTTAAATACCCTTATAGAAAACAGGAATTTATACATAATTCAAATATATTCAACTTGCACATTAAGCTATTCAAAAGGAACATAACTAGATTAACGATGTCAAAATACGACATCAAAACTGTTGTAATGATTAAAATTTCTCATCAGATTTATAACTTGTCAATCTCTTGAGCGACTCAACTGAATGCTACGAAATGACATGGTATTTTAAGATCATTTATATACCTAGGTCATGCCGGGTTTTATTTCTCTATATTTCCATTTGCTTTGCATTGTCACTATAAAACCTTACCAAACAAAATAGAAAAACATCAGATCATATCGTAATTCCCATATAATCCCCATTGGTGTAGTGATAGGAAGCACATGTCGTGACATTGTGACTTCATGACGTCGGTTTGACCGATGTCACTATATTTAGTGTATTATTGAAGTCCCGAAAAAGTAACAATAATATTCCTTGTGGTATCCCATCCGTGCTACCAGATTCAAATACTCATTTAATCAATATAACTCGGAACAATCTATATAGCTATGTTGTATAACAGGTGGATGTCCTCGCGGAGGGATATATTGATTAATTTTTTTGAAATTGAAATGATGATTTTTATGGGTTTTTATAAAAAAAAATTGAGGGGGAGGAGGGGAAGGAGCCTGGGCACGGTCACGTGGTCCTATTGACAGGCAGCACGAAACGAAATTTGACTTTGAAACGTGATAACAGGTTGGAAATATAAGCAAAACTTAGAATAACAAGAATAAAGCTTATTTATATGACTCTCGCCGTTACGCGCTTTGTGTTTTCACACACAATTTAAGCTTATAGCATTTTCAAATAAATTCCGTCAGACAGGGGAAATCTTTATAACCATGTGGTACTCACCTATATGTACATTTAAAGCCTTAATGTATAAAGTGGTACTGGTACATATAATCTGCTTTTATTGCATGCACACATGAAAACTGATAGATGCATTCATAGGTGTAGCTAATATGCACTGGAAAATATGCGCAATGAAATGTAGTGAACATTCTCAAGGTGTGTATATAAAACGAAAATTTAGTCTGACAATTACTGAATAAATAATGTCCAATTCTTTAAAGGTTTTTGCCCATGAAATTGAGTCAAGCATTTCAAATCTCTATTTCTAACATGGAATAAAAATGGAGCCAAGCATTTCAAATCTCTGTTTCTAACCCGCAATACAAATGGAGCCGATTATTTCAAATTTCTGTTTCTGACATGCAATAAAAACAGAGCCGAGCATTCCAAATATCTGCTTCTAACTCGCAATGTGTTGTACAACGCATTACCTACTGAGCTAAAAATAGCTTTAGCTGGCCGCCAAAACCACAAAATTATCCCCAAAATTGATATGGTCATCTAAGCAATTAAACCTGTATAACAGTTGGAAACAAACTTAACTTGGTAGCCTAGTGCACTGGAGTTAGCAAGACAAGTGAACTCCAGTTCACATCGATGTGCACTGGAGTAAACACTGAAGTGAACTAGAGTTCACACTGAAGTGAACTGTTTTGTCAAGTGCACTTCCTTGTTCACTACGTGTGTAGTAAAAAGTGCACTAGATACCAATTTCAGTTTGCTCCCAATTGTGTATATGTTGAAGCAATATCTATACTGAAGGTTTGTATCAAATTGGAAGTAAATCTGATAATTATTAAAGAAAAGATGTCCAATATCACCCAAATTTAATGTTTTCTCCCAAAACACCCTTTTTCATAGGCCACAGTATGAGATTTTGGGACAAAAAACAATAATTCTGACTCCGACCGAAGTGATCGTGACAGCTTATATAGGATAACAAGCGCTTCTATAGGTACCGGGGAGCTTTTCAATTCAGTACGTTGTATGCAGACACCAAAATTGTGAAATGCGACCCGTATCGTACAGGTAAAAAATGCAATGAATATATAGCACAGGTGAAAAGTTCTGTCTCTTACGGGTACGAGTAACCATCCATGCTGAAGTGTTCTCGACCCTCTGCAGACGACTAGTTAGTTTGTCAGATATAAAACAGAGCAATGCGTTTCCATAATCTAATATAATGTAATATTATAAATAATATAAAGCATATTCACTAGGCTTTAGAAAGCTTGTGACCCTCAACAAGGTGATAGATATTACCATAGGTATTACATAATATGACGTTAAATGCGTTAAGTGTGTCCGCAACACTTTTCACAGTCTCAGAAATGTTTGAACACAGGTTTATTTATATGTCTATTTTGTATGAAATATTTCTAATCACCTGCCTCTAAGTGTCTGTAATGATATGCTGTGGTCTCGTACATCAGTGGTCAATCAACTATTGTTATATATATCCTATGCCAAGTAGTCTTAACATTTGACCAGCAGATACCTTGAACGGTTGCGGAATACTTGACCTACTTTTAAGGTAACTGTGGTGTTACATGTTTAACGTTTAAAACAACCTTATATAACAACAACCCTTTTATATGCTTTAAAGACCAGAAAAGCGTTTATTTATATTGAAAAACCTTGCAAATTTAGTCCAATAGTAAAAGCATAGAAACAAGTAGTCATAAATGTATTTTTTATATGGTTTAGATGTTTAGATCGACTTTTGGTAAAGGCAATAGATTATATAATAATATATGAATAGGTGGATAAAGAAGATTGGACAAATCAATCAATAAATATTAGGCATATTGTTCATTGAAACTCATGTCTGTGTTATTCCTCGTTAAAATCATGTCAACTCATCTATTACATATATACTGGCAAGTTTTAAGACACCACGGACAAAATCAATCCCAAATTGAGAAAGAGAGTTGGGGTAAGAAATCGTGCGAGGTGAGAAAACGTATCACTTATGTGGTATTTCTGAGAAATCGACCATGGCTGAGAAATCGTGTTGCGAACGCAGCACTTAGAGCACGATGTCTCACCTGGGCGAGAAAACGAATCTGGGTAAGAACTTGTACCGTAATACACGCTCTGTCGATCTGTTTGTAAACAGATATTGTAACTATCAGAGTGCAAACTGATCGAGAAAACTTTAACAATAACTTACTTTAGTTGATATTGAAACATTTTTCAAACATTTAGACTGTGGAGCTAGCTATTTGCAATAATCAAGTTTGGGTGACTCCCTATGACCAATGATCAGTTTAAATGGAAAGGCCAAACAAACCAGAAGTACAAAATAACGCGAAAATCTTTGTATTTATGTTTTTCTTTTCTTCTTTTTACATCAATTTTAACATATATAAATTGTCTTTAATTTGTGATATTTTCTAGCAACTTGGATTCTACCGATTTCATCAATAAACAAACAGAATTTGTTCTATTTTATATGGGATGCTGTCCTCTAGCGGACAAATTTGCAAAATAAGGGGCGACAATATCAAAGTGCGGTCGTTATATCGCTGCCTCAGTAAGTACAGCTTGATCGTTAATGAAATGGTTGTATAGCAATTACTGGAATAATTTCCTAAATGCAATATTTCAAAAATAAAAATCTGTCTTTGTAAATATCTTGTTATATACGGAAATTGATATCCAGTTGATAAAATTAAGTTAATAATCCCCGCATGCATCTGGGTTTTACTTCATCGTCTCGCTACGATCATTGTATTTCATATAGATCATACAAATTACAAAGTATTCGCATTTCTTTTCATATGAAGTGATTTTATTGTCATACGTTGCACAGACGTTTAGAAAACACATCCTCACAAAGTTGCGTTTAAGTTTAAGCTGTTTTGACCAGCATAATGTGATTTCTGGACGTTCTCTGGAAGTAGTTTGCCCACTGTGTGATGGACTTCGTCTCTGTGATACTGCCGTTCTGCTGTGTACGCCAATCTATCTAGATAGCTACACAGAAATGCAAAGTTGGCTATTATTTCTTTGTCTCACTATATATACCATGTAAGTGACCTGTCAAATGCTCGTGACAACAAGATATGATGACGCAATATTCCTCGGTTGTTGTGGTGATGCCAAGTCCGAAGTACACATGTAACCTTCTAACGGTATGTATGCACATGGATACGTGCACAAACGTATGCCTGTCAACACAACTTGTACAGTCAGTTGGTAGTGGCCTTGATCCGGTT
>JAULCA010299908.1:0-36857 GCA_032360845.1 Crassadoma gigantea
CTATCACCTGTACGTACCTGTATGTGACCCTATCACCTGTACGTACCTGTATGTGACCCTATCACCTGTACGTACCTATATGTGACCCTATCACCTGTACGTTCCTGTATGTGACCCTATCACCTGTACGTACCTGTATGTCAACCTATCACCTGTACGTACCTGTTTGTGACCCTATCACCTGTATGTGACCCTATCACCTGTATGTGACCCTATCACCTGTACGTTCCTGTATGCCAACCTATCACCTGTACGTACATGTACGTGAACCTATCACATCTCTGTACCTGTATGTCACCCTATCACCTGTTTGTGACCCTATCACCTGTACGTACATGTATGACCCTATCACCTGTACGTACCTGTATGACCCTATCACCTGAACGTTCCTGTATGTGACCCTATCACCTGTTCGTACCTGTATGTGACCTTATGACCTGTACGTACCTGTATTTCCCCTATGACGCCAGTGCTCTCCATACGACTAGCCACGTTGACAGTGTTACCAAATATATCGTAGTGAGGCTTATGCGCTCCTATAACACCAGCTATGACCGGACCATGGTTTATACCTGTAACAGAAAAGAGGAACGAAAATACATTCTTTTTTTACTGCTCTGTACAGTTCTGATGGAAACGTTTCATATATTAACAGCCAGCAAAGGTACAAGTATCTTTGTGAATTTTCCAAAACGTCAAAAGGCTTCAACTTAATACTGATGGATTAAGTAGAAGACTACGCCAGAGCATGCGCAATCGGAATAGCTTCCAAAAACCAAATCCAGGCCTGTATTTATTAAGCCCAACGTCAAAACTGCACTTGGCGATCTTCATGATAGATTTGTGGTTATACCGACAGAGAAAGCATCTCATAATTAGTTTGTTCTACTTATAAAAATAAAGACAAGCGATAACTAAGGAAAATTGAGTTTCGGTTAGTAAAAAGGTCATGGACCTGCCTCGTTTGTATTGGATACTGGGTGTCGTTGATGAAGCAAAAATTGCTTCGAAAATTCTTTTTTCTCTAGACTTTCGAAAAAAGGGAAATAAGAACAACTGGGTCAACGACTTCTGCTTCATTTACGACACCAGTATTATACAATGAAATTTTAAAAACATGTCACGTGCTCTTACTGAATTACATTACGTAGTAGTGACAACAAAACAACAAGATACACTTATGGCCCGGATGTTAGCTCGTAGGGGTCTTAGTGTGGGAGGAAACCGGAGTACCCGGAGAAAAGTGGCAAGTGACCCATACCTTGTCACGTCCGATCAGGGAATCGAACCCCGGCCGCCTTGGTGACAGACAAGTTCGTATTCACTGCACGACCCGACCACCCTTTTTACTTAAAGACCGCCGATGAAAGACTTGATAGATTTTTAAAAAGGTGCCACCATTGGCTCTATTGATTAAGAAACAGAATTTAATTTCACTTGTCTTCAGTAACAAAAGCGTAATTCAACTGAACATGTATTTATCCTTAACTATACTCGACAAATGACGTCAAACTGTTATCAGAATTTGACATATATTTATTTAATACTTCTATTGACGATTTGGTTCACATTTGTTGCTTACCGTTGTGTCGCAAGATGTTACCTATTAAGTATCAGTGTCGAATAGAAACATACTCTATTTGGTTTGATTTGTTTGTGTTTTAAGTCCTATTAACAGCTATGGTCATTTAAGGACGTGCCAGGTGGTGGTGGTGGTGGAGGAAAGCCGGAGTTCCCGGAGAAAAACTACCGACCGACGCCAGTACCTGGCGACTGCCCCACGTAGTTTTCGAAACCGCGACCCAGTGGTGGAGGGCTAGTGGTAGCAGAATGTCAGATGCCTTAACCATCTGGCCACCGTGGTCCCCTGTATAGAAACATACTGCACAGGGGAGAAAAGATACTTGATATAGAAACGTCTTCCTAGACTATTATACCCAGATACATAGAAATGATATAGGAGACAATCACTTTCAATAACTACCATACAGAAAATTAAGATCTCCAGATGTCTATTATTCAGAATGTTCAGAGCCAAAATATCAAGTAATATTACTACACAAATGTCATTAATAAACTCGACTCTCTCCAGCAAATTTTCGATAGATACAGATTGATTAACCAAACATTGACAAGTTTAATTTTCGCTATACGATTTCACCGGGACATATGCAATTTTTGCTCATTATTGTGCCTTCTACCTTAATTGTCAATGCTCTTTGAAGACGTTATATAACTTAAGTAAGTTAGATCTAATCTATATTTACATGGGGGGTGCCTGTGAGGAAGGCTTTGGGTTCTTTGCCCGTTGTCAGTATAATGTGACCGGGTGGGATGTCCTGGTGGGTGTCTTCGGCAGTATGTTTCAGTGAGGTAGCACTATAAAGTCGGTATTAGTTACGCGCTATCACAAGGAGACAAACACGAATAAATCGCAGACTCCCAAAACACACACGCATACACTACACACATGCATTTTGCACACAGGGGAGGCCGTCCTTAAATGACCTTAGCTGTTAATAGGACGTTAAACAAAATAAAACCAAACAAAACCAAACTTTGTTGAAGCAGACGACGCTTACTCTCTCGAAACACCCGGTCTAATTATCCTTGTACTGTATTTGTTAACGATTGTGAGTTCGAATTATGATTTTGCTGTATTTCCATTATTCTTTTGTTCTAATTTATTAAAGAATTATGATATGCGACCATGGTCAAAAACTAAAAGAATTCAATTTCACAGATAAAATATATAGGAATTAAGCTGCCTGTTCATATATTTAACAACTGCAAAATGCGATTGAATACATGTGGTCTAAAATACCCCAGAATTATGTGTGCTTGATGAAAAACCAATAAAGTTATATGACAGGTGAAACATCTCAGTTTTACGTCTGCTTAATCAAACACTAAATAATTAAGTATATGATAAAGAATAAAGTTTGATTAGAGATTTACTTAATTGTTATGCTTGTATGAAAAATTGAAAAAAAATATTGGCTGAGTAAAGTAATAAAGATGCGTATTTGCAATGTTAAAAACTAAAGAATTATGTTTTTGTAGTAAAATACATAAAAATTATATTTGCTTCGTATTTATTGTAGGGCTTATCTGTATAGGTTTAGTGTGATTTACTATTTTCTTCCTGTAGTATATCTTTTAACGAAATATATTGGTGTAATCACATGTGTGTTTTTTACAATTACTTTCCTAGAAAGAAGAAAAACCCTACACGTGCAAATAATTTTATACATATTTCCCCTTTTTCATAACCCGGTGCATTTCTTGTTAAAAAAAAGACATCAGTTATTTTATTAAGAGGGGAGGAAGGGGGCGGGGACGTAATTTAGGTAGGGATCTCTATATTTGTTAAACTGTAAACCTTAGTTTCTACGTCTCTACTAATACAGATTATTGATTAATGACGAAAACTAATCAGATTTATATAAACCTTTAATTTGTATTTACAATCTCCAAATGACGTCACGTAGGTGAATATCGCCATGATTGTCCTTTCATTTCATTGTAATATAAGTAATTTGTAATAATTTTTGAAGGCACGCATGTACAGACCATGTCATTAACAAAATCAAAAATGTCTTGCTCAAGATTCTTTCTGACTCATCTTTACCAGGATTTATCTTTATCAAGAATTGTTAGCTTAATCACAGATTCAGTTAAATTTTGAAGCAGTGATAATTTCATGAAAGTCAAAAACTGAAAACGAAATACTTATATTCTCAGATTCAAAGTAATGTTCCGTAGATACCATCCCCAAAATTTCTCGTACCTATAGACATATCAAATTAAAAATCTAGTTTTCAAATTTTCGTGAATATCTAATCAACCTAATGCAGCTTGACAAATTGAGTACAAGTCACAGCCTCTTACCAAAGTCGTCCATACTTCACCATAGCCCCGCCATTATCTTCTCAGATACACGGATACGTTTGTATTAGACGGGGCTTTTATCCTTAATTAACAGTTTTGATCTTTCATTTTCGTTATTATATCTGGACTCCGTAGTATCTAAGGTTCATTAGGCTGATAATATGTAAGGTATAATATGAATCTTTGATTTCCTGTGGAGTTTGGGTTTCCATCTTTAAGCAAGATACGAATAAAGAAATTCTTCGTCTGGAGGACGTGTATAGAACAGCACACAATTAGGTTCGTCGAACAAAACACAGGTACGTAATTATTGTATGCGGTTTCACTGTAATCCAGGAAAATTGATATTTCTCCAAGATGTCATTCCCCAGTAGGGTATGAAAGGAAAAAGTACCAAGACAATAATGTGATATATAGAAACACGCTATTCTAACCCATGGTTAATCAAACTAAGGTAAAATATTTTTAAAAAGAAATTGGAAACCGTTGATAAATACAAGGAAATAAGATAAGAGGTTTTGGATTGGTAGAGCGTCTACTTCATGGACGAAAACCGATGAAAATAATATGATGTAACTCTAGATCAAATACAAAGATATATAACCTTCTAAGAGGTACTCTAGTGGTTGGACGCCGGGCTGGTGACCAAAGGGTTGCGGGTTCGAGTCACGGCACTCAGTGCCATAGACAACACTGGACATTTTCAAATTTTCAAATACATGTACCGACACTTACCTATTCTAAGCTGGAAGTTGGTAAAAGATTCCCTGGAAATATCCTCTATTACTTCCATCATTTTTAACGCAAATTGCAGAAGTGTTCCTAGGTGTTCCCGTCGTCTGCATCTTCCGCTTTCCTGAACACAAACAGAAAACAGACTGATAAATACGTCAGACACCGTTACTGTACATGGTCTACGTTTCAGTGTACATAATTCAACCTCGTTAGTTAACAGCTTAACTTGTAATGATACAGTTTAACCTCGTTAGATTATACAGTGTAACTTCGTCAGTTAAAAGTTAAACTTGTAATACAGTTTAACCTCGTTAGTTAACAGTTAACCTTGTGATTATTCAGTTAAACCTCGTTAGTTTACAGTTAAACTTGTGATTATACAGTTAAACCTCGCTAGTATAGTTAAACGTATGATTTTACAGCTATACCTTGTAAGTATAAGTTAAAATGTTATTATAAGTTAAACCTCGTTAGTATAGTTAAACGTGTAATTAAACAGTTAAACCATGTTAGCATAAGTAAAACTTAGTGTTTAAATTAACCGTAAACCTACAATTTGTAAGTATACAGTTAAACCTCATTAGTTTATAGTTTAATTTGTGATTATACAGTTAAACTTTATTAGCACAAGTTAAAGGTAAAGTTCAAATTAACCGTAAACCTTCAACTTGTAAGAATACAGTTAAACCTCGTTATTATAGTTAAACGTATGATTATACATTTAACCTTGTAAGCATAAGTTGAAATGTTATTAATGTTAAACTTTGTTAGGATAAGTTAAACGTTATGTTTAAATTAACCGTAAACCTTAAGCTTGTATGTAAACTGTAAAGTCTCGTTTGTTTACAGTAAAACAAAGTGTAAAAGTAAACATGATTAAACGCAGTGTAAACCTTGTTAGCTTACAGTTAAACCTGATGAGGCTACAATTAAACTTGGTATGTGGACTTATATGAATTATTATTTGGAACCTGATAACATACCTCCATGGAGATATAGTCGAGGTGTCTCCGCAGACCACTAGCGACCATGTATGTAGCACCGATAGTTTTTATTTTGCACAGGTCGGCAAACTCTGGCTCCTGTAATAACTGAATCAAACAAATGAGTGGTGCAACCAAGCAATAATCACTAGAAAATCGAGTAAAGAGGCACTTAATTCATTATTTAGATGCAAGAAGTCAACAAAGTAAATATTTATTGCTCTATAATACCAATGTGGTAAATACGTATTCATCAGTGTAAACAATGCTAGTTCTAGTTCTAAGGTGATCTGAAACAAACGTAAAAATACAACAAAAGAAACGATGCCTAAAGAAATCTAAATAACGTCATAATACGAATGAAAAAAAGAAATGAAGTGACCAGTCAAATATGGGTAGAAACACGAGATGAGGAAGCCTTTTTTTTATAGATTTTGCAAAACGATTCAAAAAGTCAAAGTATATATTTAAAGTACCATTATGCCATTTCGGCCAATTAGAACTCGATAGAATAAAACAAGATGGGTCTATGTCCAAAGTGTTACGGAATGTCTAAAATTACAATGAAATTTTGAAGGGTGCCAATGGATCGTCTTGTCATATTACAATAGCGATGATAAGCAAGTCTACAGGGGCCCGATATATGGACCTTCAAAACGAGGTTAGCCTCAACTTATTAACAAACAAATGTGCGTTATTGGGAAATAGGTCTGTACCAATTAACAACGCAATATAGCTGGTCAGTACATATTTAGTAACTGACCACCACCTAGCAGAAGAGGTCGATACTCTTTTGTTATTGCTGTTGACAGATAATGGAAGTGACCAACAAGCCTTTATTGTCGGACCATACAATACCAGTATGACTCTGAGCGCATATAGACCTGACCGTTATTCTTTCACTGTCCGATAATGATATAACAGGTTGGAACACATGATTCTGAACTCAGAATACGTAACCTCGAATGTGGCCGTGCTGTTTTATCTGTCAATGTTTACTTAGCAGATGCTCTGTGGTAAGGAATCAAGTCGTGGTAATACCACTCATTATTTTGTGATAAATATGATTTTAATCTAACTAAACTGTTTATCGTTTACAATACTAGACTGTATCAATCGGCAGGAAATAAACATAGAAACGAGTCTAATTTTGCCTACCTCATCGTAGTCCGATATTATTTCATTGAGGAAGCGCAGACATCCAAGACCATCTTCATAATTACAATTTTCGGTGTAGAATTCATCGAAATGGGGACAGGCGGCAAACATCACACCAACGTCATCGTGGGTCTTACTATGTAGATACTGTCACAATTTAAACAAGATTAGGTGCAGCAGACTTACTATGTAGATACTGTCACAATTAAAACAAGATTAGGTGCAGCAGACTTACTGAACCAGCTGTAAGGTACATTGTAATATATGTTTTACATACTGTATCTGTTACCGAATTGTAAACGGTCCAATAACACGTGTCTTCCGTTAGTCTCTTAAAAGTTTTCTTTAGATAAATCTTAAACTTAGCCATATGTATTGAATTTGATCTTCAGAACTACATTAATTGTATTGTTTTTATGAACGATAGCGTGACAAGGTTTGTGTGTTGAAACTACAGTTAAAGGTCATGTTACATATTGTACCTGTGATTTGTGTTACAAGTAAGCTTACATTTGTTAATTAAACATATTTCATTTGCCAAATACAAAGTTAAGACACAAAATGAAAAAAAAAACATAAAAAAATCGTCTTTTCCCTTAAATGGTATATATTTCCTTACACAGTATACCTATGATTTTTATTATAGATACAGTTATATGATACATAATATATATATCATGTGATTTGTGAAAGCATTAAGGTTATACGCTACTATCACATTAATTTTAACATACCCATTTTATCTGTTATCCGTACAATTCCTATACTTTGTCAGAGAAGATACGTATTTCAGCACGCATTATGGTGACACTATTTGCTTTTTTTCACCACATGACAAGTAAACTAGGCAACTTGAATGTTGATCTAAACTTTTGTCTAATTCATCTTCTGAATAAAATCATTTAATGTGAATTCTGTATAACTGAATACAGTTTAGTCAAAATGATGCACAACGTAACGTCAATGTGCATATAAGCAGTTTTTTTTCAAAGCTGTCGACAAAAGCAACTGACCAAGTGTAGTTACGGTTCACTTTCATGGAAAATGCATGAATTTGTCGATTCATCCTTACACTATCAATTGATCGAGTGATGGTTGGTTATCATGTTTATCTAACTATTATTTAATTCTTGTATTAAGGCAAGAGGTTTACCGAATGTCTTTCACAATTTAAAAATTAACTAAGGTGTTACCAACTAGTGGGTTACCAAAAATATTTACCAACCCCTAGCAGGTTTATCCAGTGAATCAGGAGTGAGGATACCTGTAGTGGTTATGGGAGAAAAAAGTATAACGAACCGTCTCATCGTGTTTGGAGAGTAAATCCCGGGCGATATCCGGTAGTATTATGTTGTATAGGATTCTCTTGTTTTTCTTCCTCAGCTTCCTCAACTTCGCATGATTTCGTATTGTTTTGTTTCTCTGAAGGAACGCTTTGCGTTTCAAAGTTTCAACCTAAAAATGAAAACATTTTTCTGAATGTTTATGATAAAGACTTCCTGTTGGAGTAGTATCGATGCCGTACCATAATTGTGCATTTATAAATAATAATAATATGAAAAGAAAGAAAGAAAAAGATCGATTATATCTACAAAAATATATCCGTTCAAATAAAATCTTTGCGAATACCAAGCGATATACAAATACAACTTGGAGAAGCCTCTCGATAAATAATGATGATGATAATAATAGTAATATACAGCATTTGATATAGCGCACTATCTAGGTAACATAAGCCATTTTAAGTGGTTAGCAGCACATAGATATACATTTAATACAATACGTATATACATTAATTAATACAATTTTGATGAATTCACAGGAGCTGCCTTATCAGGCACTTATAACTAGTCCAATGCCACCTGGCTAATATCTCCCTTTGTGTGTATGCCTGCGTGTGTGCTGGAGATGTGACGTTAAATATTATTAACGAAATCATATAAAAATCATGATGTGTAATTATTTTCTTATCTATGAGAAATTAAAACCTAAGAAGAAGTTTAAGTTTAAATACAGGGATAAAAAGGACCCGATGATTTCAGACATGCAGCATTTTTTTAAATAATGGGAAACGTACCTTTAGCTACAGAAAGGAGTTAATGAAAAAAAATGATCACTGTTAGAAAAAGAACATAATAACGTGAAAATTTTACTCACCTTTCTCTCCATTAATACTATAACGATAGAGAGACTTATGACAGTGATGGCGGGGATTATCATATCTGTGGCAGTACTGTGAACAGAAATTGTTTGTCAATATTATTAAACTTTAGGAGTTGGATTCAATTAATTGTATGAATCATAGTAAATCATATAATACAAGGAGTTATATAAATATGCAACTTCAAAACATTAAGTGTCAACAAAACCATGATTCGAACTCAAAGTCAATAAAACTAGGGCACAAAAAAAACTAAAAGAAATATATTTAAACCATTGAAAAGTGCGAAGAAAATAAAACCAGGTGTGCCAGAAAATAATCATCTTCTGGCTTCATCTACGGAACCCGCCATATAAAAAATATCGACGTTCGTATCAAACAAAGAAATTACATATTCCCTATGACGTCTTGATGGTGTCCATAATATTCATTAAACTACACCTTTGAATCTTTGTATTTTCTTTATTGTGATCTTGTTTCATTTATTAAATGTTCGAATTACGGATTTGTTGATATTTAGGTATCTTCATTTAAGAATTGGCTTAAGAAATGTTGGAATTTTGTAATTAGCATAAAGGTACTTGTAAACTTGTGAAGTTAACATTTCATTTTTTTACCTGTTTTAAGGTTAAAGACATTTTATCCATTTAAAGTAAAGATTGAATAAATTATGTTTCTTTCACAATATTATATTCATAGCTGCATTTTACAAATATATACTTAAATAGTGCATATCGTTTCTACTGATGGCATCAACCTTACAATCAACGGCTTCCATATGTATCGGTAATCGATTTTTATTGTGGATCGATATCAAGCAATTTGTTTCGTTATGTAATTTATAAATAGTCTTACGCGTCACTTTGACGGAAAAACGTTTGAGTTATAAACAAAATATGAGTCTTTAACAAGCCACACATTTTTGTATTCAAATGATAATAATAATAATTTTTATATACAACACTTGATACAGCTTACATAAGCCATTTTAAAGGAGCTACCTTATCAGGTGCTAACTACTAGTTCTATGCCACCTGGCTAATATCTCCCTATGTGTGTATGCCCGCGAGTGTGCTGTAGCTGTAATTAACTACTTACTGTAAATAACTGCTACGAGGATGCAGATATATTAGCAGTGAGAGGAAGCTGAAGACAAAAAAGACCGCGATGACGCATTTGATACCATGGCTTAATGTCAGCGCCTCATTGACCCCAATTATCAGCAGCAGAAACAGGAAAATCATATACTCTGACACGGCCAATGACATCGATGATGTCAGATTGCCTTGTAGACCAACAGTGCCATTGACAACAGATGTCAGTTCACTGTGCAATACCCATGCATCCTGGAATATAATTGAACGAGTGTAGCGACTTATTATACGTCTCTAACAATGCAATCTCATTTACTTGAACTAACAAAATTGTATTACATTGATAAATAACAGCATTCTAAATATGTTAACATTTCCACAGTGTTTTAATTGCTAACTTGTTTTTAGTATATACCGCATACCGTTACATATATTCGCATATGTTATGTAAATATAATCTAGCACATGGTGTACAATATATTTAAATATTTTTTTATGATAATATATAATAGTTTACGTCAACGCCGATTCCAATATTATTGTATCTTCAATAATTTCTTTTTAACATCAAGATAATAAACAACACCAGATATGGCGTAAAATTATCTATCATAAATCATTATACCAAATATATTTTTTATGATATGTATACTCTATATGTGAACGGTGACGCATGAAAAGGCTGATGAGCTGTGATAGTAACATAGAATGTAAAACAAGAAACAAAACAAAAACAACTCACTGCGTCTCCACAGGTGATAAGCAGAACTACACCAGATATAAATATAAGAATGTTTTCAGTCAAATGTATCGCTAGCGTTTTCTCTGTAAGTCCATCCATCCCCTGAAGTAAACCAGAAATATTTAAAAAAAAATATTATTATCTAAATCTCTAAAAAATAGCATTCATGAACCTAGTAAAAATTACACAGTCGAACAAATAAAGAAAATCTGTCAAACTATCCTAGCCTTTAGAGTCTTTAAAATCCAAGGTCTGCAGCCATTTCGGAAAATGTCACCACAAAAGCAAAGACTTACGATAAAACATTTGCTTGGTTAAGACACAAAGGATGACCAATAGCTAGGTTGTCACGTGACATTTCAAGATTACAGAATAACTACACTAAAATTACGTTCAAGATATTTTTGAAAGTTTATAGGCTTAGCCACTTGTAGTATCCGGAATTTGATGTTATTAAGCTTAGTAAAATACTTTACTCCGGTTGTTCCAGTCTACTCAGCTGTAAATGAGTACGTGGTTGAATGCTAGTTGTCAGCGCCGAAATGGCAGCACTGACTGTATGCTCCTGAGGGAGTTGAGGACGATATTTGCTGGTTGCAAAGGCTGTATCACAACAGATAATAATTTGTGAACCTTTTTGAGACGATCTTCTTACCAGGTTATGATAAAGCCGTATAAGATTTGTATGCCATAATTTATTCTATGGGTTAATAAAACAAACAGAAGTACCTATATATTGAGAACGAATCCCGTGAATTTCCAAGTTGAGCATCGGACTCACCGTTGAGCATATTCATATTTTATTACAACTGTCATGCTTTGTCATGATAAATAAAAACACCCCCCTTACCTGTGTCATCGTTGCAATGTTAAATAACAGAATGATTGACCCAAAAGTCACGGGAACGATACTTTTCCAACATCTGAAATAAGAAATGTCCAGGGTGGAATAAAGTCATCCTTATTTTCTTCTTTTGCAAAAGAATTTTGATATTTTTTCCATTGTTTTGATTTGCCTCACATATTCAAATATAATACAAACTTTATCTATCTTCACTTCACAAATCAACCACCTGCTAGTGTTAGCTCACATTCAGTCGCCCCCAGCAGATATGGATTATCGGGTTGGAAGAATTTGTGAAAAGTTTATTTATGACATAAAAAGGCTCGGATATGCGTGTGTATGTCATAATGAATTGATTGAACGAGTTAATAAATTCAATATGACATGGATACGAATGTAAGACTCTATTTATCACATAGCATTTATTTTTTTAAAGAAACAAAGCTATAATGTTTTATAAGCTGACTCTATATAGGTCGAAACTAAAGCATTGCAATCATAGTATTGTCAATCTGCTCAGTCAAAAGTAGTTCAAAGATTAAAAAAAAAATGAACATTTTTAAATGTAACGAAAATAATAATGACAAACTGATACTTAAATTCATTTAACTTAACAGTAAGCATATCATGTGCTATACTATATATCAGTTAAACCTGTAGTGGCGTTGGAATATGTTCCCACAGTTTTGACCTATTGGGGCACTTATAGGTTTCATTGAACATGTGTAACACCATTTCTACGACATTGCCGTGTAACATAGTAAAATTAATTAGTAATGTGATAATCATATATAACACATCAAAAGATTTCATCGTCAACGTTATTTCATATTTCCAAAGCCAAAGCCTAAACCATTGCTCTGTTCCGTCAAAGAAGTCGCCTCAAAATATTGCTCACTATTTATGATTTTTTTTACGCAACCAATAATAGTTTCTATGTGACGTTTCGATGACAAGAACGGTATATACACTGTCACCTTTATAAGAAAAATGACTAGTGAAGCGTACGCACACAAAGTTATAAAATGTGTACGAGTTGTCCACAAAATCGATGTCGATTCGGCTACGTTGTAAACGTATGCACATTATTTGTTAGATATGTACCGAAATGTAATTATACATACTTACCAATCTAACAAAATAATTTACTAAAGAGAATTTGTGATAAACAGACAACGACGGTGCTACTCTGTATGTTCTTGTAGAACATTTTCTTAAAGCTGTACTTACTACTTAATTTCTTGTGGAGAATACCAGAAAGTTATTGGACAGACAAGTATGTGCTCCCCTTGACGTGGGATTTTAATACGCAAATAGATAAAATGCACTCATGCCAACAAATACTTCCTTCTATCTACAGTATTACGGTCTCATGTTCTTGTTTTTAGAAGACTTTCGATATCTCTTTTAACCCTGACATGAAAAAATAACGTTTGGCTTAAAACTTCCAAAGCAACTAACAACATCAACAGCGGTTAACAGGTTGTTGCTAACGAATCGGAACACCTCTAACGTCTACCATTCGAATTATGACCTCAGAGGACGCATGTAATCATCCAATCAGTATGCAATAATTTGTCACGTATTATTGTTGTTAAAATTATACTTACATAAACGTACTGGAAAAGTTATTCCCGAAGAAGATCATTAGTGCAATTACATAAGAGTAAGGCTGAAGGGGCAGGAATTGACGCCGAGATCGAAAAAGATTCTCCAGGTCGGTATTTCTGAATCTCAGAGAAACAGGGTTCCAGTCCGTCTCGTCACTGTTAATAAATCCATAGGAAAAATATTTAATGTTAAGGTAAGTTAGGCAACCGATGTAACCTGCATATTCTATATATCGTCCGCCTCGTCAACTATTTGCCATATGATAGTTAAATCAATGATCGCACAGTGTTATGTTTGGAGATTAGAGCGATAGAATAGCAATCTTAAGTAAAGAATCCATATCCTGGTCTAGTCACGCTTTTAAATACTGGGAACACTTTTGTCTGTTTTTGTTTGTTTTGTTTTTTTAATTCAACATACTAATTTTTCATACATCTTCCGCAATGTATTGTTTCATATACATTAATGATTATCAAAGCTAATTTTGTGCCAGAAAAACAGTTTCCAATGCAAAGTTACAAGTTTTGCAGTGAAACGAGTATCTGTTAAAACATTTGCTAGTGGTTGTGATGCTTAATCGTATAACAATTAACTCTTTAACCCCCGCAATTTCATAATGAACTCTTCCAACCATTGAATTGGAAGGGTTTAAATGTGTCCTCAGGGGGTGAATGAATTGAAAAAAAGTTGTTGTTTTTTCTGTATGTATTCTGCTTACCAGAAAATTCCTCCGATTTCTGGAACTATTTCTCTAGCATAGTTTAAGTAACCCTCGAGGAGTACACCGAACTCTTATATGAGTATAATGAATTTCTACTATATTTTGTGTTTTATCATTGCTTATAAATTCACTCTCGGAAATCAGTAATATGATTTAAATATAGCTCACATTTTTATGATTAAATAAAGTTTTTAGCAAACGAGATCCGTATTCATGAAACTCTTCTAATGCTAAGCGTGGATTCTGTTCTCAAATCAACAATATCACAATAGAAGGTCAAAAAGTCAATTCTAGACATTGAAAACAGTATTCAACTTTAATCTCTGGTTTCTTCTACAACATTAACCTTGTTTAATATTTTATTAATTGATTATTGAAATAAGAAATTGACCCACTGTACAAAACATTAGCTTAATCCTGAGAATGATTTCATGGAAATGCGGCCAAGGAGATTTACAGAATATCAGCTTCAGCACGAGAGCAGTTTTATAAACACGGAACCAGGAGATTCACAGAATCTTAGCTTGAGCATGAGAACGGTTTCATAAATACAGGCTCTCGAGATTCACAGAATCCTAGATTGAGCATGAAAACGGTTCATAAATACGGGCTCTGGAGTTTCACATAACATTGAATGTTTTACTTACGGAGTCGTAGCACACATATCATGTATTTCTGACAGATTCCTTTCATTGTCGGGATCTGACATGTCGGCATTTTCCATTGCCTCGCCTTGCTAGAGTATACAAAAAAATGTTACACCTATATTTTGTTTGCACACAGGGATATTCCAAAATAAACATTTGCTTCTAACTTATTCGAAATGGGGACAGAAAATTAAAGATCTTAAAGGAGCTGATGAATTTACATCGCACATCCATAATAAACTCGAATTACTGATGTACAGATAAAAGAGGATCGTTTATTGATATAATAGGTCAATTTAAAAATGAAAGACACGAAGCGTTACAATGAATAAAAGATACAAAAAAAACCAATAGCACATTTTCAATACAGAGACAAAAACATATTTCGAAGTCAGTACAAAAATACAAAGAAATTTGTCTTAACATATAACATATATATTTGCATCTCTGAATGACGTAAAACATCATGAACAACAATATGTTCCTGATAACGGGATAAAGCAGCTTTAGCACCTGTATTTACCTGTTGATTGGAAGCCTGTGCAATGAAGAACGTACGTATACCAACTCGTTTAAGGAGTTCCACCCTTTGTCCGGCATTACTAGGTGTGATGACGAAGTCGTTGCTTAGTAACGCACGTGTTACATGTGTTATATGAACCTTCCTGTCGTAAACATTGAAAAAAGATCATATGAAAAGCTTGCTGAGGTCAACTGCGCTGTATTTCCCCCCAATATACAGTAATTTCACCTTTACTTCCCATTACACTGCGTGTACCTTAGCGTATATGCAGTGAAAAAGGATAGACGGATTGATACGTGTTTCAAATTTGGCGCCGTTGACGGTTAGACGAGATTAATTGTCTTAAAACAACAGCTAAACCGCACCATAGAACAAGCTCAATGCAAACTGCGAATACGCCGTAAGATTGAAGTCATTCCTTTAAGTTTGTTACGTACAAAATATATATCTTATCTATTCCTTACGTAAAACCCAGACTTCGAAGCAAATAGTGTATCCTTGTGTTTTTAATGAAATTTAATCGTTGCTCGAATATCTCTATAAACGATAACTCATAACAAACACGGACGACATACAAAATACTACTTAGTGGGTCATATCTAAGTTAAACTTAAAAATTCGTTTTCAGCGTATATCTATAGTAACAATAGTGGGGGTCTTCGGCAGTATGTTTCAGTGAGGTACGTAGCACCATAAAGTCGGCATCAGTTCCGCACTATCACAAGGAGACAATACGCTAACATATCGCAGCCTCCCAAACACACACGCATGCATTTTGCACACAGGGGAGGCCGTTCCTAAATGACCATGGCTGTTGATAGGACGTTAAACAATACTAAACCAAACCAAACCAAACCTTGGTGTCACTTACATGTAATAATATTTTATCAAATTTGATATATGCTCCAATCGAGTGTTGTTTTCGTAATACATATACTTGATATTATATAGTTACATATATTTCCTTGGTTATTTTTTATTTTATAAGATATTTAACATCAGTTCCTTCATAACGGAGTGTTTTATCTGATATCTGATATAGATTTATAGATATACTTTATATTCTATTTTATATATTATCGATTATATCATATTTGTTATTATATGTTACACGTTCCCTGTGCTATTTTTACATTATCAATAGGTTTGGTGATATATATAAATATATATATATTATGAGATAGTGTGTAAATGTTCGCAGATATATTTTGTTTTATCATATGACTTGGAAAAGTGCACCGATGGAATATGTATTTTTGATATATTTTATATAGGGTTGCTGATGTAATACATATTTTATGATATATCAACATAATATATATGATACATGATAAATACGCTTTATATTTTATCATATCTTCTGTAGATATAATGTATAACATGTATATCTTATTATATTTTTTAACATAGGCTTGCTTATATACTTAATTTCTTATCATATGATGATATATTATATAATTAATTTCATAAGATGTCTGAATGAGGTTTCCTGATATGACATTTAATTCCTTGATAACTTTAAACATATACATTCATCGAAGATATACTTACCCTGCTATACCAGAACTCTCCATTAGGTTGGCGATCTTAACATCTTGCCCAAGAACATCGAACTGCCATTGGTTAAGGCCGATTACACCGCTAAATACACTTCCGGTGTGTATCCCTACGCGCATGCTGACTTTTGTCGAAATTTTTCTGAAGAATAATAAGTAAGAGAATTACAGTGTTTACAGATTGCTCTCGATTTTAACACTGTTGCTGAATTTAACAGAGACTTATTCTACTAACATATTTACAAATAGCTATATTCGAAAAACTGATGTTTGAGAAGGAGTGGTGTTTATACACAAAATAAGTAATTCTTAAGTTTTCTGTAATTAACAATTGTAGCACTTTACATGGATTGATCATATCGTAATTACAATTTTAAAGGGTTTTGACAAATATTATTGTTTTTAAAGTATTTTAAAACGAATATTTTATTTCGAACTCAACTTCAGTACATTATTTTGTAGACTATTTTTCGCCGTACTGATAAATTCAACCTCATTCCCGAGGGCGAAAAGGACACAAATTATATTGTAGCCAAAATATCTCGGTATACTCTATTTTGTTTCGGGCCTTTTTTGTTATTTACATTGAGAACAAAAACATTTGTACATGCCTTAGTGTTATATACGTTTACGTGATCCCCTCACCAATATATTTGTAGGATTTCAATGTTTCTTGATCACATGTGTATTGTGCTGACATTCGGACAGATTCACAATACTTAAGGTGTCGTGATGTTTATATGCATATACCGAATTACAATTGAAATATCAATAAAAAAGACAAAATACTAAAAATATAATACGAATTATTTACATCAAGCGTTCTTCCCACTTTCTTTAATCAGCATTCATTTCAAATATTAATATATTTACAGTGCATTCTCTGGTATTATAAAAGGTGGTTGCGTTCATCACATTATATTTATATATACGCTACAATCGTGGTGTTTTAGGTGTTAATTGACCATAGACTTACCTTATAGCGTCAATAATGCCAAACCCCATACACACAGAGAGATAGGCGTGGTCTGGTTGGGGTTCCGGCACCCCACATATACAATAGTAACAATCCCCCAGAATCTTCAGCCTCAGCTGGTGATATTTCTGTTCGAGAAGTCAAACAAGACGTATGCATTACTGGTCACTATCAAACATTATCACGTGCAAGCATTTTCAGATCCATCTTTTAAGACAACGAATGTTGATGTATATATCCTCAAAGAATCAACAAGAAGACAAAATTGCACAAGCTGTATCACATTAAACAAATCTTATAGATCTGTGGCAGGAAAACCAAAACCAACGTTAATAGAATGGTTCTTAGTTAAACCCCGACAGGTTTTTTATTGTGTTTTTCCTAGGCAATCCTTATAATTATCTGTTTTCCTAGTGATTCCATTTTCAGGGTGAAATTGTTAAAACGTTCAATATAAAAGTTTTAATCACGTGCGACCGATATAGTTGTCTTGTATACAAAAACAAAAACGAAGTTTGGATGAGCGCCATAAAAAAAAAGTTGTCGAAAGAAACACACTCTTATCAATTCTTTAGAAGACATTTTTAGGCATTGAATAAATCAAAAGTAAGTTTAGTACTTTTAACATGCGATTGAGAATATGGTGAATTATCAATGAGCTCTAGAGGACAAGACTCCTTTGCTGTTGGCATTGCAAACCAAAAATTAAATTACAAGGCGTTCAATTTAATATATACACAGTTTTTATGAGTTACAGATAAAACATTACTGTCGTGAGTGACTCAGTGTTGTATTCAGCTTCGTTGTTTGTGTGATATATAAATCAATGTTGGCATGGTTGATATAAATAAATTATTTAAAAACTTACGTCTGCTATTCTGTCAAAGGAGATGAAAATGTCGTTTAACATGTTAACAAGCCGTTCAGCACTGTAGAATGACGAAATCGATGTGAATCCAACTATATCCGCAAATACAATGCTGAAAAGATAAATGAAATGATTAAGTATGTATGTAAAATACTTTGTTTATATTAAATTTACAGGGTATCCCAAATTAGGACTGACAGACTTCAGCTTTAATGGAACAAAATCCTGTTCGCTATATTATCGGTCGTGAGAGCCGTTCATTGTTCCATTTTGCCATATAATTCAACAAAAAAATACTATGACTAATCAACTATCAATCTAGAGAAAGCAAAATCTAATCATCCAAGAGTTTAATGTGGTTTAAATGAGGAAAGAAATCCTGACAAATAATGTACAGTAGATAAACCGAAAAAAAAAAAAAAAATTTATCAAATAATTAGTTTATGACTTTTCTAAATACAAATTCAAAATGACGGGAGAGCGGACTGGATTCCATGTATCATTTGATGTAATGAACACCTTTACTTTCTAGTCTTTTTATCAATAAACTAACAATTATAATAATACTAACAATAGATAATATACAGAATTTGATATAGCGCCCTATTTAGCTAATGTAAGCCACTCTAAAGCTCTTTAATCTTCCTAATCTTCCTGTCGGCGCTAGAAGAGTCGTATTGGCCAAACGTATTGAGTTAGAAAATGGAGTGTGGAAAATTGGTGCTAACCGTCAAGACACAGGAATGAAGACAGATCATATTATAGTAATGTTTTCTCATCACGACACCCTGACACCTGAGCCCCGTAAACCTATCAAAACGCCATCAACACTATTTAGTCTAATGCATTTAAATGTAAACGGTACAAATTACCACTCAGTTGCTAATCTGAATGTATCCAAAGCCTCGTTATCAAGTTATGATTCAGCATCGTTTGCGAGCTTAAATAGTGTTGTTATATATACACACATCATTGCTACAGATAGCCACCAGGCTACAACGCGACTAGTATTCGTTAAGGAGTGTTAAGAATCATTCAGCGCAAAGTGTTAAATATGATGTGTTTTACATTGTAAAGACATATTAAACAAACATCTTGAATAAAAATGTATTTAGAAAGGAATGTACAGCCTTTCCTTTCTTGTTAAAGAAGAAAATAAAACATATTACTCCGCCAATATTTGTCTAGAGACAGTTTAGCGATATAAAGCGGTTTGACGATAAATTGAGGGGCGTTAAATCGAGGTCTTACTATTATTGTAATTTTGTTTTTCGTAAATCATTTTTAATCATTAATCATATATTTTTGCTAGTAACGTGTCAATAACTGTGTGGTTTCGTGTCTGGTATAGCTATGTGTCGAAACAGATGTCACTAACTATATATAACATAGAAAGACAAATTCTCAACAATGAGTCTTAGTACTTCCATCTCTTCCAAGATATTCTGTCGAGTCTTTAGCACTTTCATCTCTTCTAGGGGATTCTTCGATAGAAATGAAAGTACTAAGGACACGTTGTTGAGAATTTTAATTTTCTTTTGATATTATTTCTTTATCCGTAAGGATAATTTTTCTGCTTTCAAAGTATATGTATATATATATAGATATAGATATGTTATCGATGTAACACAGTGTTATCACTCTATGGCAAACCTGACGATTAAAAACACAATAGAACTTACGTCACATTGTCACTTTTGGTGATGAACATCTTACGAAATGGGCCGATTGTGTTTGCATCAAACGCTCGGGTTATTTCCTCAGCAATGCATTTCGGAAACGCTGCTTTCATTATTCGATTCTACAAACGTTAACGGAATGATTTACATTGAATAGTACATTAGAATGGAAGTGGAAAAACAGTTGCATAAGTTTTTCTGAATACATAAACTAAGCATAACTTCATTTGATTTTAATATAAGGAAGATTTGCAATAATAAACATAACATTATGTATTTTCGATGTGTGGAAGTGTGCTTAAACTACCTCCATATTCTATATTGCAATAGTTTTATCGTAAACAGAATAGCATTATACTTTTTAACCAGTATCGTAATCTTTAAAACTGTACTTGTAAAAAGTGGAGTAACTAGGTTTTACCTTCACAATTTGTTCTTCAGAAACTATTTTTTCGTACTTGGAGAATCTTAAGTTCTCAAGGAAATTCATCAGGTATTCATTTTCCAGTGAAAAATGAGCGGCGAACCCATACGAAGTAATACAAAGAAACACTATCACACTCGTGCAGATCTGTAATTAAAAAAAATAAACATCATCTAGCGTCTTCTGAAACATTGCAAGGCATAATGAAATGTAACAGAAATATTTCAGTGAAAGAAAAGAAACAACCATTGATAATGATAATACTGATAATTCGAGGTACTTATACAGCGCTTTATCACAGCATAGCTCGTAGGTCGTCTCCAAGCGGTTACAAATTATTATCCTTCGGTATATGGCTTTACAGCCAGCCAATGTCTTTCTCAACTCCCTCGGGATCAGTCGGTGCTGCCATTTAGGTGGTCATAGCTAGCATTCAATTATTCTAGTACTACCCAACGACGTACTTATTTACAGCTGATTAGACTGGAACTAGCGGTGTAAAGCGTCTTGCTAAAATTACAACACAGCGCCGTACCCTGACTCGAGCCCAAACCTCTTTGGTCACGAGCCTGGCGTCCTACCTCTACAATACCGTGCCTCCTTCCTATTTTTAAGACGGCATTTAATTTTACTATGCAGGATACAAATATACATGGCTGTTTCCAAATATCCGTATTAATAAAAGTTTTGTTCGAATCTTACTTTTCACTTGGTTTCGATGACGTGTGATATACATAAAAGAAAACAAGAAAAATATCTAAATTAAACGATTATATTATTTTCAATTAATGATAGGAAAAAAATACACGATAAAACGTTTGTTCTTATTTGGCGAGCGCATCCTAAAAGACCGATATGTTGAGAGATTGGTCAATGCAATTCGTGTTATATCTCTTATTCTTTATTTGGTTATTAAGTCGACTTGTGTCGTTGTTACACTTTTGGGATTCCCATCTATATACCATATATAGATTATCACCGAAATAAGAAATGGAGACAGCGTACAGAATTTGAACTTAAGCATGAGAATGGTTTCCTTGACAGCGCCCCTGATTAATCGGTTTAAACATGTAACAAAGGAAATATCATACAGTAATGCTAAATACGACATGCTTTGTTCAAACATGGTTATCTTTCCCTGCTGAACGTTCAGCATTGAGGATAAAAGGCAACAACTGTTCCATCCATTGTCAGTATAATGTGATCGGGCGGAAAGCTGTGCTGGGTGCCTTCGGCATGGTATTTTAGTGAGATAGAACTATAAAGGCGGCATCAGATCCGCACTATCACCAGGAGGCACTTGCACCAACATACACTGTCTCTGGCACACATTCACACATGCGCGTTTACAAAACAGATATGGAAGAACGTCCTTAAAGGTTTTATAAATTAGATTAATTGCGTGTTATGGTGTATATCGTGTGATTTTCCAAGATAAAACATACCTGGGTTGTTGTCTGGTGATTTTGTGGATATTGATTTATATTAGTCCAGTGTACTATAAAGAAACAAGTCAACAATATCATGCAAACTGACAGAGGTAAGATAATTCTGCCTGAAAACGTAACCATAGCAACGAAAAACAGCAACTGTAGCCAATGAAGTGGGTACATATATCCGGCTGAATCAGCAGCTCCATCCCATAATATCACAGCGAAGATTATTGAAACAGGAAACAGGGGCTGAAAGGAAGAGAACTTAACTTTTATGTTCTGAATTAAAAGAAGACCAAATTGGACACAATGGAGAAACGCCGCAAGCAAGTGAATGTAGAATGTTACGTCCTTAAAACACGAATCAAATCTCATACAAATATCAGTTAAGGCACACAAGTTGTATAAACTCCCCATAACTGGTAATATGTCCAGTAAACTCACAATATCAGATCGGACAAAATTCTTAAAACTTTTTCTTTCCCTTTGAAATCTACACACGTTAAAGTAATTCGTCAAATCGAATCTAAAGAGAGGTTCGTACTCCACCGAGTTATCTATCGTATCACAGGACCTAAACCTTGTGGTAGGCACGCCAATGCTTATTGCCTCAAAACTCATTCTATTGATAGTTTGGTGTTCTTTGTATTAAGAGGACTCCTCGTCTAACTTCCCGCGCATTGCAATGATTGGTTGGTTTTCCCTATTTAGTATTAAGATACATTCTGCTCAAAGCTCTGCACTCATTCCGATATTAGAGAGGTGTTTTGATGTAGCAAGACGAATTTCTCAAAGACTCTGTAGTCATCCTGATGTGTTTATGTGCGAAGTAAGCAATGTTCTTCGGTGTTTTTGATGTGATGAAGAGAGATGTATTTTGTTCACAACTCTGTACTTCTGATTCTGATATTAAGTCGGGTTTCTTTATAAAGAAAAGTGTCATCTGGTCACAAAACGTCGATTTATTCTGATGGTCGGTCGGTTTTCTAAGAGGTTTTTTGTTCACAGTTCTGCATTCACTCTGCTCACTTCTTGAAAGTAGTCAGCCAAAAGACATATCCTGGTTCCTTATAGAATTAAGATGTTTCATGTTCACTTGTCTGTAGCCTTTATAACGACACGAAGCTGTTTTTCTATTAAGTAATATTTTTCCCGGAAATTCTCTGTCGTCATCCCAAAAAGAGAACGCTGTTTCTTATGAAATGCTCATTCCTCCGAGATCTGCAATAATGAGAGAAAAATTACCATTTCGATTTGTTTCTTTCTGATGTCTTTTGACTTCACAATTAGTTATTTTTAGTATGAGGTATTGTGATTTCAATGTTGTGAAATAAAGTATGATACCGTAGGCGTGAATTTTAACCATAAATATCCATTTTACATGTTACCACTATTTCTAAAAATAAAATTAAGCCAAAAATTATTTGTTTTACATTGCCACATGAATGAGAAAGGTATACTACTTTTTGGAAAATTATGATAATATTCAGGAGTTAAATTTGAATCACGTAAAGATTTATGATTTTAATGATATATATAAAGCTGTTAAGATTTATAGCTGTATGAATATCGCTAATGGTGTGACGATCTATAGTCTAATTTATATGTATAATGCTGTAAATATCATAGTTGTGTTAAAACAAATATTGCTTTTAAGGTTTAAAGTTTTGAAAACATCTATGATACTGTAAAGATTTAGTTTTATTAATATTTATAATACTGCAGATTCATAGCTTTTTAAATATCTATAATGCTTTAAAGATTCATGGTTTGGTTTGATTTTCTTTTACGTCCCATTAACAACTATGGTCATTTAAGGACGTGCCAGGTTTTGTTGGTGGAGGAAAGCCGGAGTTACCGGAGAAAAAACACCGACCTACGGCCAGTACCTGGCGACTGCCCCATACAGGCCTCGAACCCGCGACCTAGTGGTGGAGGGCTAGTGGTAGCAGTATGTCGGACGCCTTAACCACTTGGCCACTGCGGCCCCTTTTAAAGATTCGTAGTTTTTCAAATATATATGATGCAATAAAGATGTCTATTAATATTACTATCTGTCATGCTTAAACTAAAAGTTTTGTTTTTATCTATGATGCTGTTAGGATTTAAATTTAAAACAACATCTCCAATGCTGTCAAATAACGAGTCAAAATGAAATATACATGTACGAAACGCTGATTCAAAGACATATACATTTTAACAGATAAGGTGAAGATGATTTAATAGTTTATGCGTTAAATTAAAAACAAGTTTGTGAAACGAAAATCATAAAGGAGGGTAAAATTAACACAAGTTAGGTACATATCAACAACGGTTGAGTTAAAATACTGAATAAACACGAACATGTGTGACATTAAACTCATAAATGCAAAAAAGGCGTAACAAACTCGTTTTTACCAAAATATTGCAGATGAAATACAAATCAGAAATGTCATCATGGTATGGGGAATAATTTAATAATGGATGTAGCTGATTGGAGAACAAAATAAGTAAATTCTTAACAGAGGAAATGTTTAAAAAATAAAAAACAAAAACAAAAAATGTAAATTCTGAAACAAGATGTGAAAAATGCTCATCTATAACAGGCCAGTAGGAGTCTTTGGGATCGGCATATGGGTGCATTGTGTTCGTGAATAATTTCACGGCCATTTAACGTGTTAAGAGTGTTATGAAGAATCATTAATTAAATCTATATAGGGAATAATAACCGTCAAGTTTGACCTGGGTGACGTACATGGAGCTACCGTGTTTATCAGACAGTAGCACATCAGGTGTTTAATCAATGCTGTGTAACACTAGCAGATAGGCTTTTTTGTATATATATTGTGATGGATGCGTCAGCTACAGGTAGAGTACACCTAGTATATAGTAATTATAAACATGTTTCAATTATCAGAAGGAATATATTAATTATCGACGTGGTACCTTTGTTTGACAGTACTAATAGGGACACAAATTAATCAGGAACCTACCATATTCAACCTTGAACTCACAAACGGGAACACAATACATGATTGTCATTCAAGAAGTCCAAGGTTACCTCAGCTACAGTATCGTGGATTTATCGCGTTCAAGTTTATATATGGACACAACACACAATACAGCACAACTAAACTTACCCAAAATCACGAAAATATCTTAAAATGAAAAAAGAGCTGACCAACAACTGTGATACTTATCTTAACATGAGAAGTTGACGGTAATTTACGTCATATTTATTAATTAATTATTAAACACTATAAACAAACCCATCACTCCAACCCCCCTTTTCCATAAGTGGTTTTACAAAAGACGCTAAAGGAGATACGCCTCAATACCCATTTACGAATATCAACAAAACCTCTAGAAATACGCTCCAACCAATTATTATGGTCGGGTCGAATTTCATATGTAAGGTGAAAACATTAACGGAGTGCTAGATATAAAAAGAAAGTCATTGTAAATGGTTTCATCTCTGAATGGCAGCAAGTCACAAGCGGAATACCAGAAACAGATTAGCGATAACATCACTGTTTGTTGTGAAGGTACGACGACCCTTCTGTTTGAAGATGAAACAACAATATATATATATTGGAGATATCCGACTGGACATTCTACAACAATGGTCAGCCAATAAGTTACTAAAATTCCAACCATAAAAAACGCAAACATTATGCAAACGCCAAAATTTGGTAAATCATACAATATGCCAAGACGAAAGACACTGCATCATACAGTACAAATCGGTGATGCTAGGGGCGAAAAATGTGTATACAAAAATTGGTTGCAACTACTGTTGAAACGTTATGTAAGTACGTAAAACCTCTTTATTATATGATTTTAAGAAATGTAAAGGAATACTGGTTAACTTCATAGTAATGAAGAATAAATGTGTATATTATTAATACTGCCACTTCTCGTAAGTGTAAACAGTAACTGTTACATGTAACAACATATGCAAACATAGATAATACATCATTCTGTCTACTATATAAAGCTTTTGTTCGACCAAACCTCGAGTACGAAAAAGTGTACTGAAACCATTCACACAAAAGAATATTGACGTGCTAGAGACTTTTCAATGGAAAGCTGCTGCAAAAATATAGAAATGAAAGATATTTGACACAAGGAGTGATTGCGTTATTTTAAACTAGCATCGTTGTCTAAAGACTTAATTGGGGATCCATGATAGAAGTGTTTAAGATTTTGAGGGGAGAATATATGAAACAACAGCATCACAGGAACAGAAAAAATGAACTCGAGAACATTCACTCAGCCTGGATGAATCACAGAGCTTGAAGAAATAATATGTTCCTCCACAGATTATTGGCAACTTAGGTGGTCGGGTGGTGCAGTGGATACCGCACTTGCCTTTCACCAAGGCAACCGGGGTTCGATTCCCCTATCGGACATGAAAAGGTATAGGGTCACCTGCCCGACCACGTGGGTTTTCTCCGGGTACTCCGGTTTCCTCCCACACAAAGACCCATTGCGCGCTTACATCCGGGCCAACAAGAGTGATTACTATAAGTTGAATTACTTATTTTATAATTGTTGTAAAATAAATAAAGTTTATATATTTGGAATCTTCAACTCCCTTCCTCAGAGCTTGATTTCAGCACCAAACATAAGAATATTTTGAAACTTTTCTGACATTTCTTTGAAAATACAGAACAAAAAGTTTAGAGAGATATCATGTCATAGACAATGTAACATATCACAATTAAATATCAAATATAATCTTAAAATAGTGTGAGATGCACATGTGTTCAAAAAATCGAATTTAAATTATGTTATGTCATATCACTGAACAAGTCTATATTGGCCCCGGGATCATGAAACAATCTTAGACTTAAGTGTTTGCCTAGCCAATCACGTAAGCTGTAACTTTTCATGGCGTTATTTGTGATTTGGAAAGTCAAAACTTACGACGATTTTAGACTTAAGATCGTTTCATGATCTCAGGGCCTGGTTTTTCTCCTTTTGTAAATATTGGAATTTTGTCACCCTGTCGGTGAAATATCGACGCCGACCTTACCACGTTGTACATGTTGTCTTATGTAGAACAAAACAAAGTAGAACGGAAATTAACAAAACATCGAGAAAAGAACAAAAAATCTATCATTTAAACAACAATTCTCAAATATTTCACAACAGTGTTAAGCTTATGATAAAAACATTATAACATATTATCCAAAACATCAGTGAACAATTCTGAAGTTCTGCGCTCAATCGTAGGCATATAAGTCTTAAAAGGATAGAATTTTGACATTAAGAAATATTAATCTATAGTGAAAATTTCTGTAGAATTATTCCGAATTATAGGTCTTAAAGACATAATACAAAATTCCCTAAATCCTTTCCATTGTTCTTGCATATAGGAGCTGACGGTTTAAATAGCTAATCAAGGCAGTATTACGCTCTTCTCAAACCTTGAAATGTCAAAGCGTGTTACCGAATACCGTTTATAAGTTGACATATATCCCACACCATTTTACTACCGGAATAGAGGAAGCTTTTATCTTCCATCAATTTTTATTAATACACTGATTAATGAGATTCAAGAAATGATAAAATTTCGCACATTTTTAAAGAAATGCACGGATATGTTTTTTTTTGTCACAGTGCCCTCAATATCCTTATTTATAAATCAAATAAAAGAAGATAAAAGCTATCACACAATTGTCAAACAACACTCACCGTATTTGTAGCGAATCTCTGGTATAAATGCACTGAACATATGACAACACATGATTCGAACATTTCGCGTAGAAAATGATCCACCTGCTGACAGTGACTAGCTTGCATTTATATCCTAATTAGCTTTTACACAATGAAGTGTCGGCACCATAACGGAATACCGACGGTTGCTATAGACGGCAGTATTAGCAGTGAGACCGGATCCTATAAATTCAGTGTTAGGGTACCGGAAGAGTCCATTCCGCCAGAGAACATCGTAAAGCGACGAGGTACACTTCGGTATTGATTTGAGCAGCATGACTTTAATTTTTATGTTTTAAAAGTTAACGCTATCAGAGAAATATGGTCATAAATGTAGGCATTCGGTGATAGTTTTAGGTAATCAGTCAAAATAATGATGCTGCCGTTTCCAGATTATGTTCAATGACTATTGTACATTAATCTCAAATGACGAAGCAGCTATGCCTTTGTCAAAAATTTCTACTTATCGCGATCACAACGGCCCAGGTAGAGATTTTGTATTTAACTTAAGCAATACAAGGTTATTATTTACCTATTTTCAATGAATTTTACGACTAAAGTCAAAACACTACATCTAAAGTCCTCCAGGTTCAACAAGTCCCCTGAAAGGTGGTAAAGTAACCATTATGGGTGGTCGGGTGGCTTAGTTGATAGCGCACTTGCCTTCCACCAAGGCGGCCGGGGTTCGATTCCCCGATCGGACGTGAACAGGTATGGGGTCACCTGCCCGACCACGTGGGTTTTCTCCGAGTACTCAGGTTTACTCCCACAATAAGTTGTAAAACCTATTTCATGATTGTTGTCATAATCCTCCCCTGCCGATAAGTCATATTCCCAATTAAGAATTAAAATTAGAACTTGTGTATGTAATTTTGATATATTTTGAACTTTTACCGTAGCTTAGAGCAAAATGCAGTATGTATTATATTATTAAGACCGGTATCTTCAAAATGAAAAAAAATCGTCGGACACGCCAACCTCTTTATTACAAACTGAATGCTACTAAATGACATATTATCTAAAGGTTTATTTTGCCCTAGGTCATACATATTTAGGTCGTCATTCAACATAACCATTGAAATCATAGAAAAATGTCAAAAGGCTAATTAATCGAAGACAAAAAGAGAACTTTAAATGATGTACCATTTCGTAACATTCTAGTGTGTTATAAATTAAATTTAAATTCAAAACATTTTATTGATAATACAGTAGAAAGACAATAATACAGATGAACAAATAATAAGAAATATAAAACTTTAAAACAATACATATATCGTCAAAAGGTTAAAACAACCTGCTAAGCATATCTCAATCTGATTGTATATTATATAAATCAGATTATTATATTCGGAAAAAGTAGTAGAAAGGATAACAATAAGAGGAAAATACGATTACTTAGAAACGAGGAAATAATAAATACTCACTCGCTCTTATATTCACAATCATAGTTGACTTGATCTTTCATAAATGATTTTTTTCATGTAGAAACTGGCATGAGAGCGTATCTTGATAAATGTGTCATTGGACATATTAAAAACACCGTGTTATGAAGATTCAGCCATCCTCATATATTATACACAAATATGATGTGAATTATTGTAAAGGGGACGCTGAGAAAAAGGTTATTGCATATTATATATTATGCAGACTGCATGTCTCAATTGGATATGAGGACCAATTTATCAAAGATTACCGGAAACTGAAAAAAAACAGAGAAGTCGACAACAAATGAATTTTCGAGTTACAAAAACAAACTATTTGGCTCAGAGAGTGAAAACAGAACAAGCTCTCTCCCAGAGAGCAAAGTCATATCAATCTTGAGAAAGATCTCTTCAGTATTTTCAAAGAGATAGTGATAACAAGAATTGATTAAGGACGAACGTACAGACAGATGACGCACCAAGGATGATGGTCGTCTAAAAAGTTGATGGACGTACAACGGACACCACACCCTGACATAAGCTCACCCATCATTTTAACCAGATAAGCTCGAAATTACATTCCCTTGCCTCGTAAAGATGTATATGCTTTCATTCACTTTCCCTTAGCTCAATTTTGAATATTGGAAGACTATAAAGTGCGGCACCTACTAGTTATCATCAGCTCCAGGCGAAATCGAGATCATAAAAACATGGGTGCATCAGCAGTCTCAGGACCTCATCCGTTGTCAAATTTGATCACATTGCATACCCATACAAAATCAAAAGAGTACCAATTGTAATGGGGGACCACAAAAGTCTCCAAAACACCCCTGCAGCTATGTTCGAATTGCCAAAATACACATACATATGAAACTTTAGCAAAATCGACCAATACAATGTATTAAATTTCGACTAATCAGAGGCCGTGGCAGCCATCTTTGTTGACCAATCGGAAAATGAAAGGTCATTTGCACACACCCTTACCATGTTGATCACTTGTGTAAAGTTTCATTTATTTCTGTCTAGTTCTCGAGAAATGTGTCGGAAACATTTAAGGCTGAAGGAACGTATAAAGAAGAAAAGAATAAGAAACAGATTAAAACTTCTTCATCTGGAGGAATTAATTATCTGTTAATTTCATCGGGTGTGAAAAGCGCGTGAAAGTCTACCCCATACAATATATGAATTCCATTGGTATTGCAAAACTGTTTTGGTGGCCATCTTGAAAAGGAATAAACCAACGAACTCTGTTGATTCAATATTCATTCTGTCTAAACCGGATCAAGCATTTTCTTCTTTCTGTCAGTTTCCAGTCATAATGTGTATAATATTCACTTAGCCATTTACCCTGATGTATATACTATACACATAGCCATTTATTCTGATGTATATACTTTATGGCAAGTTAACCCTTTCTATTAATATGTTCCACCATATATTTTGGATTGATATTTTTGTCAGTGACAGTTCAGGACCTATTTCATCTATAATCAGAATTTATTTGGTACACAAAAGTTATAAGCTACTCTTACTGTAGTATATGACCCCTAGTTTTAGTTGCACCATAAATGATCGTTCAATGCATTGCTAGTTTGACAAAATTCGACTTTCGGCAAAATTCTCCGACTTTTTGAGAAGTTCAGTTTTATGCCACTCCGATAAAAAAACGAACCATTTGCTCATTTAAATTTAAAGGGTGCTTTTATTGAGAAGGACTTAAGCTTACACCTGACCAAAGGGAAATTGAACTCAATGGAATGTATCGTTTGGAAAACTCCCCTTTCTATATGCACACTGAAGGTCAATTCATAGATCACTAAATGCACAATGTCATATATAACATCAATATCAAACAAGATGACAAGCATTCAATTTTCATATCTTAAGGGGGAGCTTCGTTTGCCATTGTTATTAACAGGCTATTTTTTCATGTGTAAAATTCAAGAGCAACAACCACCGTTCCGCACTTCAATTGTGCTTGCTAATTTTATTTGTGAACAAACAATTCACAATTTCATGTTTTTTCCCGAAAATTGTTTTCTAAGCAGAAAAAGTGTGTTTTGTAATTTTTTTATGGTTGCATAAACCGAGCTATTATTACATGATTAAATATTTTTACATATACATAATTCATTACTGAGATATATACGGAAAGGAAACATACCGAGGTTTTTGTGAAACTCTTTTTAACATCGCTAAAAAATCTTCCTAAACGCACGTGGGGTTAAAGTTATCCCCCTTAAAGCAACATTACGTTATAGGTAAGGTCAATGTACATACCACTACAGGTTAAATGTCAAATTGAATATCAAATCAATGAATATGACGTATCACTTTTGTAATTAAAAGGATGTTCGTACTTGTCACATATACGCTAGTGATCACAGTTCAAGCGTCCTAGTTTGGTGTCGCTGGATGTCCTTCCTATGTACACGCTAACACACAAACGTCATTATACTTTCATCCCCTGTGATCGTTCGCTAGTAACATTAAACTATAGTTCTTGATTGTAGTCTGATGGTTGATCAATGAACACACGGTCTTATACAATAATAGTTTCAGGATAATAATTAACAATATGATTGTTAAAAGAATGGTTAAAACCATTTGTAGGAAGTAATCAAAAAGCGCTGTTTTAATAGAATGATTAGATTTTCTTATAGGTCTTCGCGTCTTTGTTGTTCGGCCACAAAGTGACATAAACACGACGACTCACATTACTCCCTAACTAACCAACTGGCATGACCTTAAGTTGAAACCTTCAGAATGTTTTGCATGAAAAATATAATTGGATTGCATATTTGATATAGAGGATCTAACACGAGTGTCCATGTAATATTGAATTTATTAAACGAGTATATTAATTTCATATGAAACGAGCCTTTGGCGAGTTTTATATGGAATTAATGTACGATTTAAATAAATTAAATATTACATCAACACGAGTGTTAGATTCTATTTATTGTATAACTCCAGAAACATGTCTTCATTAACTTAGTTATTTATACAGTGTATTTTTGTCGACTAGGACGGTATGTTCTTCTCTACAGAGACGTCATATATCTATTGTGACGTCATAAATTATTTATGACGTCACAATAGTATTCTTGTTCGTGTGCTATATAATTGTTTTATTGAACGGCAGTATTGCACCGGAAATAGAATTATTCAAATAACGAATGAATTGTCCTTAGGTTTTAAGAATAATTAATCATCTGTAACAAAATATAAATCAGAAACAAAATACTTACTTTTTTAATACCAAATATTCTATAACTGAATCTGTACTGATAAAATAATTCGGTAATCCTTTTCCAATGATTTTTGTATGGTCATTAAACTTATTATATTTCGTGACGCACGCCCTTGTTGCTACGCACGCCCTGGTTGCCAAGGAAATTCACAACTCATCGTCTCCAAGACGACACACAATTATTTCAATTATTGGAAACGGTTTCTTTATGAAACAGAATTTAATTATAACGTATATTTGATCCAACATCCAAACCGGAATTCTTCCAACAATGAGTGTATGATTGTACGGTCGGTGAGAACAACTGTTATTGACTCACATTTATTCGAGATCCAGGCCTTCATATTGTATAACTCACATCAAGTTACAGTGAATTGTTATTAAAGCTGTCTACGTGCTGACTCGGATAACAACATCAGCTCATCTCGGTGCAGTTCTACAAAAAAATATAAAAACAAATAAATACAAAGCATCTTTCATGTGGAACGTCATGATAGTGGAAATAAAGTAAGCAAACAATTACCAGGCAGAACGTTATCATTAGCACGGCAGTTTTGCGAACATATGTAAGACTCATACAGCACGTCTTTGCATTGCAGTGTATTAACTAGTGTTTCTTGGTTGTAGTGTATGTTGATATGATACAACATTATTTCAATTTTAATGATATTTCACACACATGGTTATATATTTGCTAAAATTGTTTTATGAGTGATTGTGCCAATCCTTATCGACAAATGATACTAAAATGTCAACAACAACAAAACCAAAATTCGAAATCAAAATCGATAAACTAATACAACATATTAACATGTACTGACAACAAACGCAAAAGCACGCTGATGAGCAAAAGTGAAAACATTGACTACCATATCATACAAAGGATTACAATAACAATACAAACGGAAGGCATATGGCATTGTGGGCACACGTTATATCGATAACCTGATTTACTCTTAAGTATACTAAACAAAAGCGACAGGTGGTGGATAAGTGAACTTAACAGAGAGAGAGCGAGAGAGCAGAGCCTAGGTAAGGCTTTTCACGTGCATGGACAGGGTCATGCAGGGTCAAAGTGTCACTCTCAGCCAATACTTGCAGCCACCTCTCAAACGTCACAATGATAACGCACGTACATATACAATTACACACGATACACAGCGCAAGTATTAACATGCACTGAAATTACATTGTATTTAAAATTCATACTTTCTAAAAACTCTATATAGACACGATGTACGGAAAGTATGATATGAATAAAATGTAATTATGCAATTGGCAAAACAGATTACATATTATATTGGATTTGGAATTTACCATACTATGGTTAAAAATACCGTAAAATATATCCACTTCATTCTTAGTTAAATCTGACTATGTTTTTAAACCGATTCATTACATTGAATTTCTTTTATTGCAGGACAAAGACGTAATTGTTCACAAATTTACCACTAATACAGAAACACGTGTGTGTTTTACCTTACAGTTAAAACAACTTAGGCTCGGTCGAAATCGATAACTATAATCGTCCAGTGAGACTAATTCTCAGAGGAATTCGATTTTTGGATAGTAATTTTGACCCCTATGAATTATTTTTTTTATTTTTTTTATTTTCAGTGTTTTATGACATATACTGCAAAAGAACTTTAAAATTTTTTGATAGGGTTCGGACAATAAAACTCGACAGTAAATTATGTTTTGTTGGTTTGTAGCAACGCGAATGGTGTTAGAAAGAATACCAAAAATTTCAATAGAAATTGAGACAAAATATAAGGGTAAACAATGTTTATGTAAAATTATGAAGGATCAGACTCACGTGTCATTATCCATGAAGAAAATCAGACAATGACGAAAATAAGGAAATGGTAGAAATGCCATTTGTACCGGAGTGCCCTTTTACCTGTACATTTGACCCCTCTTCCCGCCCCTCCCCTAAATTGTATTTAACTGGTAGAGAAATGATAGCTTAATTACTGACTGTGAAACATTTAATCCCATTTAATCATCAAGTTTTGCTTATCCTGTTATCTTGTAACAAACAGTGTCACATGCGAACACACGTTTCCAGATCATTTTACATAACGTCATTTATTAAGCAATACTGCAAATAAAATGCTATCTTTCGGAACACGTGGAACCGTACTGAGGAAACCGTTCTCAAGCTCAAGTATGGATTTGGCGCCAAAATCTAATTTCTTGTACTGGTTTAAATCAATGATTTCATCTAATTTCAGCACTGCTTTGGAAAACTTTTGTAGAGACTTAAAATAGTATTCTCATATTAATGTTTTATTTTACTGTTTGGTCATTTGACTTTAAAGTGGATTTGAACAGAGAATCCATGCTTGAGCATGAGGACGGTTCATACATACGAGTCCCGGTTTTGTTGCCTTGTATCTTTTCAAAGAACTCCTCGTCAATCTTACCTTTCTTCGTGTTTACTAGATGGTTTTCGTTGATATGAAATTATATATTAAATCAGTAACTAGAAATATATGTGGATGACAATTATGCCCCCACATATTGCTCTCTATCTTTACTACCATACGTGTTCTATTTGTAAATCAAGGTCGTTTACATAACAGTTTGTCAGGAAATAAATAATTGCGAAGTCGTGAGTTATTACATTTTAAGAGTTATGTTATTACATTTTAAAAAGTGTATCGCCCATCCATTTGCAATTATGTATTTTTATCTACTTTTGACATAATAAGTTATACTAAGATTAGTTTCGCTTTGCCAACAAAACCAATAATTATTAACAATTACCTAGGATCTTTACTGGAACACCGAATAGTCTGTAATTTCTTGTAAAATTGTCTGAATAGCAGATTAACAATAAATATATATGAATTTACTTCTAGTTGCTGATATGTAGGAATTGAGAGACGAGTTTAAAAGGAATCAAGTGAACTAATATAATGTAAGTCAAAAACAATCAAATGATATTTTGCCACCATTTCTCCAGAGACATTTTAACGTTATAGAGGAATGTTGGGACAAAATTCGCGAAAGACATAAAATAATTCTTAACAAAAAAACAAAAATGACTTTTGATTTTTGATATTTGATGTGGATATTAAACTAGGGTCGTACTATTGAGGTTTTACTGTAGTGATATAATCTGTTATCATTCAAGAGGACTCGGTGGCCAAGTGGTTAAGGCGTCTGCCATTCTGCTACCCCTAGCACTCCACCATTTGGTCGCGGGTTTGAGGCCTACGTGGGGCAGTCGCTAGATACTGGCCGTAGGTCGGTGGTTTTTCTCCGGCTACTACGGCTTTCCTCCACCATCAAAACCTGACACATCCTGAAATGACCATAGCTGTTAAAAGGACGTAAAACACAAACAAACCAAATCCCATTTCAGAGTTTAATCCTTAAGAGTATAAATGCTTGTTTTCGTTACGACAGAAAACAGATTTATATATGTTACAAGTTGATATAGAATTTATGTTTTTTTTTGTCATATTCAGTTTAATAAAGACTACGGGCACATTCTAAGATAGCCATCATGATCTCCTTAAGAAATATGCAAATTCTTTTTTGTGATATAAAGGTTTATGATCTGACTATGCTAATAAGTGTGTCTTACTTGTGGTTTTGTTGTCAGTTCCAGAGTCTATGATCTGAGAACGTGACATCACTTGGGTCTGATCTACATTTACGTGGCGGATGTCGCTGATGGAGCAGATTACACCTACTTCCGGAATACCTGGTCGTACACTAATCTGGCCCTGTGCTGTCTCAAAGGTCCCACGTAAACATTCCAATGTTCATATCTTATCTTCAGTTTTATTAATTCAAAATCGAATTATGGTTTTACTTGACACTTCGGTATTCTCTTGTGAGTTTTAGATGTTTGTTGTTGAATTATCAAATCAAATGTGTTAAAGCTTACATACGATATACAAAAGGATTAAATAATATTTTTCTAGACAGAATATCGTTTACTGTGTATAAAATTAATCATCTCTTAATTCAGTTGTAGACTGTATTCTTTTAACTTGCACCATGTCGAAAAGAAACTAACGATGTTAACACTTTAAAAATCACTTAAAAGAATTACAAAGTATAACTCTACCAAATTTGAAATTGCATATCGTCTTGGAGATATGAGTGGACAAATTTGTGTTGTATACCATCATTATTGTTTAAAGGTGTACATGTATTTAATTCATTCAAACTTCGTTCAAAATAAGAGATAAAAACATAGATTAAAACGGCGGTCCTCACGTCCGTTATCTTGAAAAATGTCCTTGAATCAATATTTGCTTTAAAACAATATGTACGGTTTGGATCTTTTGTCAATTGTTCGCATAGTTCGCAGTCTTTTTCCTACCATGGAACCAAATTATATTTCACCTTCACTTTCTCTTTGATCCTAATTTGTTCAAGCACGTACTTCCGTGTTAGTACGAAATCGTGGAAATATTG